>OZ020569.1:33658432-33816432 GCA_963971475.1 Chrysops caecutiens
TGCTGGCTGCTAGGAAATATTACTTCAACAAAAAATCCAATTTCACCAATAATAAGCCTTCTACTGCAAAGGATCACTCAAAGGAGAAGGAATTTCCGTTAAGATGCAGCAGCTGTGGTGAAGTGGGACATAAAGACGCTGATTGTCCACTGAGACAGGATCGTGGACAAAAAGGAACATCCCATGAAACTCAACAAAATTTAAGGCATCAACACCGTAGTAATACTCAAGAAAAGGGGAGTTTTAGGGAGTTGTTCCTGGTAGAAGATATCACACAATGCCTCCCAAGCTGGTGCTAAAGAAGGAACCATCAGATGGTGTCTGGATTGTCGAAGCACGTCGCATTTATGTAAAAAGAAGACGCTATTCAACTCATGGGTACCAGCTGACCGAGCCAGAGTGAATCTAGCAAGGAATTCATCAGGAGATGTATGTGCAAAAGGTAGAGTCAGCATTCCTGTAACAGACGGACAAATATCAAGGTCAGTAAATTTAGAGAACAAACTATTCGTTCCTGATCTACGTGTCAATTTAATCTCGGTAGCGAAAGTCGCCAACAAGGGATATGAGGTTATCTTCAAGCACAACATAGCTGTTGTCAAAGTTGATGTTCATACTGCAAGGCCAATAGTTGATACAGTCGGTGATCTGTACTTCGCTAGAAAGCCAATTGAATCAGTCCATGCAGCTACTAGTGTTTTCAACAAGAACCAAACCGATTTTCAGACATGTCACGAGAAGATGGGACATTTAAACGCTAATGACTTACAGTCGATGATAAAAAATGACTGCGTTCGAGGAATTAAACTGAAGAGCATCGAGAAGCTTTCCCCCTGTTCAATATGCCTAGAAAGAAAATTTACAACTTTACCTTTTCCGAGGAAAACTGTTAGAAGTAATGTACCATTGCACTTGATGTATTCAGAGATTTGTGGCCCAATGCGCACCCAATCTAATGGGGGTGGTTCATATTTTGCAACCATCATAGATGATTATTCAAGATGGTGCGAAGTTTTCATCCCGAATAAAAAGAGTCACAGCTTTGCTGATTGAAGATTATAAAAGTTCGGTCGAAGATAAACTTGATTTGAAAATTAAATCGTTCCAGTCTGATAATGCTCGTGAATATACATCAGCTGAATTTAACAATTTCGGGATCAAGCGACGTCTGACAGCTCCTTACACGCTTGAGCAGAATGGAGCTGCTGAGCGCAAAAGTAGAACACTGGTAAAAATGGTGCGATGTTTGTTCCTTGGGGAGACGTCATAATGTCATAATATCATATTGTCATATTGGGGATAGAAAAAATTACATCAGAAATAAGTGCCCAACTAATAAATTATTTTGTAGAACACCTAATGAGTATTGGAATAATAAGGTACCAGGTGTTCATTATTTCAAAACGTTCTGTGAAGCAGCTTTTGTTCTGAGCTAAAGAGGAAACAAAGATAAATTTGCAGCTAGATAAACCAACGAAATTTTCGGTGGTTATTCCTTGGAAGCCAAGGCTTACAGAAATTACCTAGTTTCAAGTAGAAAAATCACCATCACTAGGGATGTCCGTTAGATATTATTTCAATCAATACGAAGTGTGGTAATCTAGAACTCGTCTCAAATAATGACACAAAGAAACTGGACGAGATTGAAAATGAAGTAACCGAAATCGCTCTGAAGGACGGAAATGATGCAACTGACACAACACAGTTAAAACTGGGTCGAGAACGACCAAAACTAGTGCGCTTAAGAACCCGTTGTAGACCTGCGAAGCAATATAATATGGTATCAGTCACTTTGATACGGAATACCAGGAAACACCGACGACACCTCAATCGACAACAGAGGCTAACTCGTTAACTACACCAAATATGCACAGCAATGAGCAACTCGTGGATGATGTTTTTCTTGATGCGATAGGTCAAAATCAAGTTAATATTGATCGAGCAGCAGGAAGAGGGTGAAATTATAGTCTATGCATTTAATACTGAAGTTTGTTTCAAAGATGCCATTAAATGTTCTGATAGTGATGAATGGAAGAAGACAATACGCGCTGAAATGAAGAGTTTTATAAAAAATAAAGCATGGGAGTTGGTAACTCCTCCTGAAGATAGAATTAGAAATATCATCGGATGTAGATATGTTCTTACAAATAAAAGGGATCCAGACAGAAATTTGCACAAGCAGAAGGTATGATTGGTTGCTAAAGGTGTAACCTAAGAGGCTCAAAATGAATACATGGGAACGTTTGCATCTGTTGCCCGTCTTGCCTCAATAAGGATGATACTGATGCAGGCAGTTCAAAACGATATGACAGTTGAACAAGTGAACATAGCAAAGGCCTTTCTAAATGGTACTCTTGATGAGGAAATCTGCATGAAAATTCCACCTCTAATGAAAGAGACTCTTGAAGAAATAATAAAAGAGGAGCCAAAAGAGAGCGAAATGAAATGAAGAAGATGGACCACGTAGGTTGTATGCTTACTCAAAAGTGCACTGTATGGTCTAAAGCAGGCTGGGCTGCAATATAATGTCAAGGTAAATAATGTTCTTACTAGACTTGGTTGTAAGAGAACGATGTCCGATCCTTGCATATATTTTGCTCGAAGATGTGAAAAAATGCTCCTTATATCAGTTTATGTGGACGACTTTTTGATTGCATCTCAGGATATCAAATAGATCCAACATATTGAAGATGAATTATCAACGTACTTTGAAATAAATGATCTTGGTAGAGCTCAATATTGTCTCCGGCTTGATGTCAATCAGACTCCAGACCTTATTACAACTAAGCAATCTGGTGATATCCAATAATCGATTAAAAGTTTTAACATGCAAGACAGCAATCCTGTATCAATACCACTGGAGAATGGATACCAAACTTGGACAATGAAAAGAAGAAGAGAATTCATGACAAGTCCACACCGTGAACTTATAGGGGCTTTAATGTATGCTGCTGTAGCCACAAGAACAGATGTTTCTTATGCAGTGAGTTACCTGGCACAAATTAATCACTGTTATTACCTGCAACACTGGAAAGCTGCCAAAAGGTTAATAAGGCATCTGATTGGAACTCAAGACTTAGGATTAGAATTTCGAAAGTCAACAGAACTCATCAAGGGCTATGTAGATGTAGACTGGGGTGGATACTCAGTTGATATGAATTCATATACCGGATATGTTTTTATTCTGAATGAAGCTGCAATAAGCTGGAAAGCACAAAAACAGAGGACTGTTACCCTATCATCGAACGAAGCGGAATATATGGGGCTTACAGAAGCGATTAAGGTAGCTGTGTACTTATCGAATTTCATGAATGAACTTGGAAGTAATGAATTAGAAAACATTGTAGTATAAATTGATACTGAAGGCGCAGGACTCCTTGCTGAGAATCCCGCTTTCCACAACAGGAAAAAACAAATCGATATTCGATATCATTTTATCAGAAACATTTCAAAAAAAAGTCTAATTCGGCTTGCCTATCTGAACACCAACGAAATGGTGGTTGATGTGCTAACGAAGGCGCTTGCTGGACCAAAACATCACTTATTTTCTCATCGTTTAGGGGTAAGACAAATAAATTGTTGTATTCATTGAGAGTGTTTATGAACAATAACTTTCATACACAACTCGTACATTGTTGGCAAGTCTGTTTAACTTTAGGCGTGGCATGACTGATCACTTGTATATTAATTATTTTTGCTCATTATATTGATACCAATTGTAGAACAATAAAGGTAAGTTAGTTGAGTTCAGAACTGCGTTTGAACAATAATAATAATAATAAAAATTAAAGCAATAAGAATAATAATAATAATAATAATAATAATAATAATAATAATAATAAGAATTATAATTATTATAATAATAATTATAATAATAATAAAAATAATGATAATCTTGCTGGGATTATCGAGAAGCGTAGGGTAATGCTTTTTTTTTAATTTTGTGTTAGAAACGTTGATACTTTTATCCTACTTACCGCAAGAAATTTTTGACAGCTCCCAGTCGAGTCACTCACACTTGTGTTTGTGAAATCTGACAACTTTTCCGGAGTACAGAAGAGTTACCTGAAACATGAAGGTTATTCGCCTTTATAATCAATTGGACATGCAAAATTTATCCGGATAAGGAAAACGTTTATTTCCGTACACAACTGGAAATGGTACTACATTAGTATTTTTTCGAGGCTCAAAAAAACTATCCAACTCCTTAAAACCATAAAAACCACATGAATTTAAATGCTTTGGCTGAATTGAGGTTATAAACTTTAATACATAATCTAAAGGAAAGCTAGAAGCGCGCCAGTTACGCTAAGCTATAATTATGTACCAAATAATACTAAGTGGCTTTCGCGACGTCGCACACAAAATTGAGCTGCGCGGTCGAAATGTAGACACTCTGCTTTATAGTTACTGTGGTAGTGTAAAATTTACCGGCAATTAGTCGAAATGGAGACCATTTGTGAACTAATTTGATAGAACCATATGCAAATCTATATACAAAAAGCATAAAAAATCTTAACTTTTCCATATTTATTCGCAATCACGCGGTTTTCGCGTCTAAACTATACTAATAGTATTTCTATTTTTGCATGATAGTTTTGTTGGAGGCATTTATATTAATATGCATGTCCTTTTATACTATTGTTATTCACATCATCCTGGCATTTGATCAAAAGTAAACTTTTAAATTACTTGACTCCGTTTTAAAATTAACAAACCTTTAAATTACTTGATTCTTATTACTTAAATCAACATTTTCTAATTAATCATGGCTTTTTGCTATCATGAGATTTTTAGTATATATTTTTTATAATATTTGTGAATCTATGTGTTTATTTATGACGATTAATAGTATATAGTATATATTAAAGTTTTGAAACAGTTCTCAGTAATTCATTCGATTAATTCATCTCTACTATTAGATTTTATTGATTTATAAAGAATTTAAATTTTGTCATAGTTTCTAACTTTTATATGGACACATTTTTAAAAACTCACGATAGAGAAAAGTAATGTATGGAAAAATGTTAGAAAATGTCAAAATAATGGGGGTCGGTCATACATATGAAACCCGTAAAACGCTTCGTTTAGACGCTATGGGAAGCTTCGTTTACGATCCCTCTAAGAAGCTTCGTTTAGCCGCTACGGGCAAAAAAGCGTTAAAAATTAATAATCTGAATTTTATCAATTTTCCCATCATTTATATGCATATCTTTAAAAACTCAATGTAGAGAAAAATAATGTATGAAAGAACGGTAGGAAATGTCAAAATAATGGAGACGCTAGAACGCTTCGTTTACCCGCTACCAGAATAAACCCTTGAAAATTCAAATTTTCACCGGAAAAGTAATCTTTAAACCGGAAGAAAAATGTTTAATTTTGCATTTCTGGAATCTTTGATTTCCTATGATCTAAAATTCATAAATATGCTTACTATTTTTCATGAACCTATAAACTTCCACTTGCTACGAATTAAATAAACCAAAATATAGTTTCCCTTCAGGTTTTCAAATTCTAAATGGCGAATAGGCGAAAGCTCCTGAAAACAGCTTTAAAAGTCAGGTGGCTGTGCTAGGATCTTTACGCAAATACTAATTCTGGTTCAAGCACGCAAAAACTAATTACCTAAGATCAATCCCGTTAGTTCATTTATACAAGTAAACTAAAGTTTATTGTTGAACAGACAGCGATTTTTTGTCAAAATTGTATTTTGTTTGCCGTATACATGTTTTGGAATTCTGGGAAAAAAACGCAGTGATCGTTCTTAATACATAAAATCTAAATTTAGATTTCCATGACACAAACCTTCGTACTAATCTTGGTTCGCTCATCAGCAAAAGTGTTATCTAAGAAGCCTACCCCTAGTGATTTTTTTTTCGCGAATTTAGTAACAAAAAAAAGATGCTAGCACTCACCGTGGAAAATACTATTAGTATGTAAAATTTCAGATCAATTGATCAAACGGTCTAGGAGGAGTTTGGTTTCAATTGTTTCATATTGACGTGGTAACGTCTTATAAATCGATGGCCGGCTGCACATATGAAAAATCGTGACTCATTGTCACGTTCCGCCTGAGGTGAGCGGACGAATGAGAGATTCATACATTAGTTTGGACTCATGAGAGATTCTTGAATCCACACTAATGCGCGTATGAACGAATCTCTCATGAATCCCGCGCGTATAGTATACTTTGGATTCATGAGAGATTCGTTCATACGTGTATTAGTGTGGATTCAAGAATCTCTCATGAATCCAAACTAATACGCGTATGAGATTGGATTCATGAGAGAGTCGTTCATACGCGCATTAGTGTGGATTCAAGAATCTCTCATGAATCCAAACTAATACGCGTATGAGATTGGATTCATGAGAGAGTCGTTCATACGCGCATTAGTGTGGATTCAAGAATCTCTCATGAATCCAAACTAACACGCGTTTGTACGAATCTCTCATTCGTCAATCTCTCATTTGTCCATACGCGCATTAGTGTGGATTCAAGAATCTCTCATGAATCCAAACTAATACTCGTATGAGATTGGATTCATGAGAGATTCGTTCATACGCATATTAGTGTGGATTCAAGAATCTCTCTTGAATCCAAACTAATACGCGTATGTACGAATAAATAAATTGTTAATACATAGCATATTGTTACTTATAATTAATCTGCATAATTTAAGTAAAAAAATTTATTGAAAAAATTTACATTTTCAATTAGCTCCTTCTTTGTATTATACAAAATAATGATAATTCAGTGAAAATAATTCAATTCAATTCATAAAAGTAGGCAATTTTTCATCAATGCTTTCTTATGACGTTATCACGTAAAATTATCGTCCGTAAACCGACTTTACAGACAACCAATGTTTTTTTGTCGACAATAAGTGAATGGCATTAAATAGAAACACCTGAGGCACACAAAGTTTTGATTCAATTTAAAATGCTAGCAAATGGACAATGAATTGTCCCAAATGCTCCACGGCTACATAGTATGGAACTTCAATTAACTTTTTCTACAAATCCCACGATATCTTAGAAATCGCTATCGCGGGCAAATCCGAATTTGCAAAAATAACAACTCAGACTTCCACTAGATAGCCTTCAACCTTTGACCAACTACATTTTACATGTTTGTGAGATTCCTTCACATTTTCTACGTTTTGTTGTTTCCTGTAGAACATAAGTTACTTTTATGTGAAATTTTTCAGATTCAGTTATGCAAAAGTTTTCATTAAATTGTAATTTTAAGGAATCCCATACAAAGTTTCAAATCGCGTAAAGGGAAAGAGATTCTAAGGGAAGTTGTTTTGTGTCCCATGTGTTTCCTTTTTGATCTTCCCTGGTACTTTTTTTTCTTGTTTGTCCTTTTTACGCGGCGCCGAAAACTCTTAACAAGCCAGTGTCTCATGTTTGCCTAATCTTTATGCGTCCAAACAGTACGTTTATTCTAGGAGAAATGGTTTTCAGTTTAAGGGTAATTATAGCCATGGGCCAGTCGAGTTAATTTACTCGAGTAACTGGCAGCGAGTTAACTCGAGTTGCTTCTTTGATTAACTCGGTTAACTCGACTTGAAGAGTCAACTCGATTTAGAGTTTAAATTTGATGGGATCAAGTTGAGTTTAGATTTCGAACACACAACTCGTGTGCTCTTATCAATAAATTTCGGTTGCAGAGCGACACGACTCGATTTAAACTTTAAATCGAGTTGACTCGAGAGCAATATATAAAGTTCAACTCGCAGTCGACAACGACCTATATCAAGGCTGCTCTCCGCATTGATATTGTGTCCATTGGAGTTAGATTACACTCAAAGGTAGAGAGTTAACCGTGAGGTTGGTTTTTCCTTCTTGGAATTATTTGGTTTTTATGAAATTCACCCTAAGACGAGAGTGGTCCCGCGACCTGCCGTAATAAATTCGTGAAATAACAAATTAACGACAAAAATTTACTTTATAAGAGTCGAAAAAAACATTGAACCAAATTAATGAACAATGGTCAAAAATGCTAGTCATGTGGGTCACGGAGCTCTCCTCTGTGAGAGATGGTTCTCATGAACTGTTTGGATGGAATGTTGAGAAGTTTTCACCTGCACTCCGGAATGAGGGCCATGACAGGGTAGGAGAAGGAGAATTTCATGCCAGTGTTTTTAAGTTTCTGTAGCTATCCTTGCATTTGTGGATTAAATCCCCCACCCTACGCGTTTGTGGCTTAAACATTAGATAAAGCATCGTTTTAAGAAAACCAAAAGGCGTAGTCAAGGTCCGCGCGAATTTTAAGTGAAAACATCGGAATAAAATTATAATAACTGTTTCTTATTAGTATTTACTTTCTCAATCTCTTTGATACAATAGTTATAAAGAGTAGTACGGTTACAGAAAACATAAACTTTTTGGATGCTGCCGTAGCTCCGACATTTGCTCGGCACTGGACATTTATGGTTTTTTAGATTTGTTTTGATGCGAGCTTTCTCTGAGTTGCATTCTATTCAATTCGGCATACTTAAGACTCATATAAGTTTTTTAAATTTTCAATTTAATACCGATTGTTGCCTATATTTCGGCGAATATTATTGTTTCACTTTAAATTCTGGTAGTCCTTCTCAATGTTTTTACAATGACACCCGAATCAACATCCTAGTTTAAAGCGTTATCACGCTACACCAATTTATAATTTTACTCAATGCTAATTGACAACTTTCACGATAACGTCACAGGCAAAACAAACGTTGCACAATAAATACGAACAGACATGTTCTTTCCATTGTGACCTCAACCGTTGTTATCGCATTATTAGTGTCATAATCATGAGCGATTGAAATATGACGGTATTTTATAACACAAAAACTTTGACTGTTTATCACTGTACTTGAAGAGCGGAAGGACGATCTTACGTCAATAACCTAACAATATGAATCAGCGCGTAAAATAAGGATTTTTGACAACTACCGAAAAAAAATTACAACTATCGAATTTTTTTATTTCTTTCTACATATATTTGTTTTAGTATCACATAGAAAATGTATGTAAAAAGTAAATAAATAGTTTATTTGTTTGCTATTCAAAGTACTTTGAATTCGAATGAATTAAAGCAAATCAAAGTCGGAATGTATTCAAAAATCGAAAATATTGTGTCCGTCGTTATCATCTTCATCATCGTTATCTTCTTCATCTTGACACGTTCGCGCTTCGGAAAACACTCCTTTAAACACGGGTTGTCTCATTTGTTGGTGTAATATTTCCGTCCCGACGAGTTTTTTCGTCCAGAAATAATTTGGCTGCAGCAATTGGATTCCATTGAGCAAGATTTGGCACATTTGTATGGATATACATGTATTTGTTCTCAGTTTCGATTGAAATATTTGATCGCAATTTCGTTTTTAGTCGATTGTTTGCATCGATTTCAAATGTTACGGTTAAAAATTCGCAAAGTGCGTCCAGAATGCTAACACGAACATCGTCGAAACTTCTCTTTGCTCGCCGAGAAGAAAATTCAGTTTGGAGCTCGATAGATTTCAAGAAGGCCTTTTCATCATCCTCTTCATGTACCAATTGCGCAGCTGATTTTCCCTCAAAGCCTCCAAGCAGCTTGGAATTTTTCATGCCATTCAAAGTTTTCTGAATCGACTTGACGTGTGAATTCATTGAAATAAGAGTCAGTTCATTTGATTCAAATTGCTTCTGGAATCGAAATACGAATGATACATCAGTCAAGGATGCAATCAAATTCACTATTTCTAATTTTGTTTAATAATTGAGAAATCCAGCACATTCTGCACAATTTTAAATTTCCTTGGAATAAATGCCAAGAGCGTTCCATTAAATAAGAACATTTTGAACCAGAGTGAATGTGAACTGGCTCCAACGAATTTCAAAAATTTTTGGTATCACTAACAGACGCAGGTTTTGATATGAGGCATTTTTTTTAATTATGTTGAATACCAGAGAAATGAAAGTACGATGGCATTTTGGATTAAGTGGTCAACATTGCTGAAACTTCATAAATTTGGCGCCAGTTTTCTACGCTAGTTCAGCTCGATGGGCCGCACACCAAATTTTTGTTAACGGGATTGTAGACCCATCCACTTTCATTTATTTTTCAATTAATACCCATAAACCGTTTTTCTCTCCACTGTTCAAATTGGTACCATCCGTACACATCCGTAACTTTCGAAAAAGTACAGCAGGATCTACAACAATAATTTTCAACGCCTCCTTAACAGCATTCAATAAACTCGGTTCAAATCTTTCCGTTTGCTCAGCTGTACCAATGAAAACGAATTCAGATGAACCATCCATGTTTATCCGTTTCGCCATTACGTAGATTTTGTCAATATGTGTAAAATCAATCAATTCGTCAACGCCTAAAGAAAGTCCAACGCTTTCATTGATCTTTCGCAAAAAATCTTCCCAGTCTGACTTCGTAATAACTGGCATGAGATTCAAGTGACCTGGTTTGTTTACGTACAGCAAATCGATAGTATATCGATTCTGGTATTATATTGTACTTCTATTTTGATCTAGAGAATCATAGGCAAAACTGACTTCTGCGGCAACGTATCGATATGGCCATGATTCCGGTGTGAAATTCAGACGTTTTGCGTCTAAATACACCTGAATCATTCAATTACCTATGAGGTCGATTTATGTTTTGTTTGTTTTATTAATAGCTATATTCATTGGTGCTGTTTCTTTCTCTTTTGTCAAACTAATTTCGTGTTTTTTGTCAAACTAATTTTGCACCTTCTTTATGATATTGACTGTCCAAATGTTCGGAGAGAACACGTTCACGAAATCTTGTACCTTGATTGGTTGTAATTGCTGGTGGTTTTTTGGGACCAATTGAGTAGGTCACTCAGACACAATTCGCAGCGAACATAGTGCTCCTTGTTCAAATTGAACGAGACAATGCCGAGCAGTTTTAGTTTGTTTTTGTCAATATGCATAACACCGTATGGAACAACTCGAGCTGTTAAAGTACAAAAAAAATAAAAAAAAGGTTATATGCAACGAATATGAAAAATGAAACACAGTTTAAGTCCTGTAATTTGATATTCATTTAACTTTAAATTTCCTCTAACTTAAAATTTTTGTTAAAAAACTGGCGCTCCCTCCAAATTTTCATAAAAACACCATTCTTTAACTCGAAATTGTCTAAATTGAAACTCGAAGAAATAACTTATTTCGCAATTAATACTTAGTGTGATAAGGATGCTAGTCGTAGTGGTTTTAGGATGGTGTATATTTTGATATGGAAGTTCTTTGTGCAAAGGATCTTCGTTTACCTTATCATTGAAGCAAAAAAAAAATGCAGGAAGTAGAATCAGATGAACATTTCAGTTCATTAGAACATTTCAACCAGTACGTGTCTTATCCAGTTTTATTAGATCAAAAATTGAAATGGTAGGGCGAAAATTATGTGGCGTTCAATCAAATTCGCACTAATTCAATGAATGACTGAGATCGTTCCTCGGGGCTCCGCTCAGATCACGCAGATCCCGTTGGATTGGTTAGATAGGGTAACTGTTGGAAGACTGGGAATTATGTTCACTTAGTAAAAAGGTTAAATGAACTTTATTATTTTCTATATTATTTCTCGTCCGACGAATTTTACACTTAATAACTTACTGCTTAACAGTTCAAATTTGCCGGGGTTTTACAGTAAATTTGTAGTGCTAATGCAGTATAAAAGTATTAACCTTAAAACTATCCCATCAAAGTTTCCGATGTGGCAGCACCTAAAAAGGTCAGGTAAGCGGGCATGGGAATGCATATCGGTGAGTGTGGTAATGCATATTGCATTAAAGATGGGGGCGGATTTATACAATCAGCCATAACGAATTGTTTTCAGTCCGAACGAGAAGGGATTTTTAATTTTTTTCTAATTGATTTCACTATTCTACTGCGTTGCCATCATGTGGCGTATTACAATTGAAATCTTTAAATTTCAAAGCAAAAGTTCAAATACTTAATGAAATGAAGAATGGAACAAAAACAGGAACTATTGCAAAAAAATTGGTGGAACAGAGTTTCCGGTTTAAGGCAGTCATCATCTGACGATTTGTATCAATAATATGAACTGAATAAACTGTAACTGAATAATTTAAATTACATTTCAACAAAATTCTTCTAACTCGAAACATTTCCAGTGGCAACAGCGATTTCAAGTTAGAGGACTTTGACTGCATCACAATTTGTTTTTTTTTTTTTGTTGCGTACTATTTTCGTTGACTGTAATGTCCTATTCTACATTTTGGTTATGTTCATCTGAATTGTCGTTGCGATGTACTGCACTCTCGATGTGCACTTTTAGTTTTGAAGTCAATGCAATTTCACCACAGTCGATGTCGTTTTGATTTGAGATCCTATCTGCAGAATGGAAATCAAATTCAAACAATAATATCCAATTGATTTCGTTTGCATTTATTTGCTCAATTTCAAAACCGAATAAAATGTGGTGCTTCATATTAGTTGATTCCGTAGATTCGGTATTTTTATCACTGTCAGTCACATTCCTTTTCCCAAAAAATTACTTAAATCCAATTGAATTTTTCGCTTCAAAATTTTCAGTCTCTATCTCTAGGAATATGGATTTGAGTGAATTTATTATGAACATTATGAAAAAAATGCAGTTAAATGACTATCATTTTGTAGTGCCTTGCACCGATCATTCCTTACATATTTGTTTGTCAAATAAAGTAGTTCACGTAACATTCACTGATGTCGCGTGCTGCGTATCAATTCAAATTTCGTCCGTTGAATTAATTTCCGTTAGTTTTCCTGTTTTCGTTTCAAATTTGAAACGACCGAAACCCAATTTTACAACTACCGAAATTAAATTACAAGTACCGGTATGCGGTCCGAAATCCCCTTCTTTTACACTCTGCTTCAAAGAGCGTATCAAATACTAGCCAGAATATTCAGGAATGTACAATGCACTCAAAGGAGTATTATGACCGCTAGGAAAAATAACCTGACCCAATTCTGGGTAGGACCTTTGAGAGGAGTTGCACTGAACAGTCCAGTGAACCAAATAAGGAATAAGAAACGAGGAGTTCATAATAACCGCCTCAAAATTTTGTATCCATTAAAAATAATAGAAATGTTAAAGTTTAAATTGAATACGCCCAAAATTTCGTATGTATGTATCAGTAAAAAAATTTTGTAAGACATGATGTCAATGTAAAAATTTTTGTAAAAAATAAATAGATATGTAATCTGAATGAATATAAAAAGAAAATTGTAAAGTGTGAACAATGAAGAATGAAAAAAAAAGAATTTGTTACGAAAAAAAATAGGTTACGAACTTTATTAAATACTAGGAATGCCAGTGGCACACTCTACAAATTAAAAGACACAAGTTTACTTGAAAATAGAAATTTCCATTGCTCGAAAGTATTCGTTGCAAGGTATCCGTAAGAGTTTATTTATAGACATCCGTCGACAACGAATTTCAAAGGACACATACATGAACCAACTCAGAAACAAACAATACAAAGAAAGTTCAGAGGAGTTCAGTTAAGAATTAAGTTTGAAAACTATTATTAAAAAGTATCAAAACAACCATAAAAAATTTAGCAGTTTTTACCCGAACATCCAGCATTAAGTTGAATCTAAATCTGGTCACACTGAAAAGAATTACACACTCAAACGCATATCTACAAAAGGCTCACCCTTACGCATATGCATTCCTCACGCTCTACGAGATAAGAGCATGAGCAAAAGAAATTGTGGATTTCTCTCTTCGGAAATACTCTTTTGAACATGCTCTTATCAATGCGTGGTCGCTGCAACAACAAATGCACTGAAACTATTTTTTTTAATTACGGGTACTACTTGACTTATTTCAATTCTAAGTATATTCTGCACATCTTCGACAAAATATCTTTTAAATTGTGCATTTTTATATTAAAATCGGAAATGTAGTTTCCCCGTAAAAGGAGTCACAAAATTTATTATCATCAATATTTTATTTTAAAATAGATGACGAGTTATAATTTAATTGTAAGGTATAATGTGCACATATGTATATTTTGAAAAAAATAATACGTTGATGTAGATAAACTACGGAAGTTGCTCATTACTCATAAGAAAGAGTATATGAATATAAAATTGTATAAATATGGGAAACATTATGCCATTAAATCGAAGAAAAAAGACGGAAAAATATAAATATTATAATACAGGTAAATAGGTATAAGAAGAATTTCATCTCATCGTTGGGAATTTTATAGAATTAAACATTTTAAGGAAAGGACTACAAAAAGAGTAGAAAACATAAAAAAACGAGGGAGGAATGTCGTGATGTGCAATCACATGCCATCAAATGAGACCAAATATCATGAAAAGGCATCATGGTTGGCGTGGGTGATGTCACCATCATATTGTGTGGATTTCGGAGGATAAGCTAACATAAGACTTCAAAGCATACCAGGGACAAATGGCCTTCAACATGAATGATCTCAATATCGAGGATCATGATGAAATGCTTTAGCTTCAGCAGCCAAAATCAACCAGTTTTGGGATGATGTCAAACAAGCCTGGATTGCGGATAACTGCTGATTAGGCAAAAGAAACCTTTATAAAAGATCCCAGAAAATATCCAGAAAGTTAGCGGTGACCAAGTTCCAATCCAGTATAGAAGGAAGCCCAGAAGGAAGACAATAGCCAATACCCTAAGAAGGAAGTCAGAAGCTGAGAACTTCAAATAAATAATTAAGTAGCCCCCTCTTGAATAGACTACCCATTATTTGAGTCCTAACCAGGCTTCATTTAGTTAGGTGGGCAATAATAACTCAACATTTTCGGAACTTACAGTAGATGTCGGCCTCTCGTAGCTTAGAAGAAACTCTAAAGGCCCCAAGGGTTGGTCCTAGTCCTTTTATCAATCGAACATAACCGGCGTAGAGAGCAAGGAGTATCAACAACCACAACTCGTCCAACAACGGGAGTGTAAACGCCGAAGAAGAGAGTGAGGCTTGGAGCAGAAGCACAATTTAAGAGGGATTTGGACGCAGCAGTCCACTCCTAGGTGCTGGCACAGGACAAAGAGGAAAGAATAAGGTCACAGCAGGAAATCTCCAAAATTAAGCAGACGAGGTGAAATTATCGTCGCGCAAAGAAGTTAGCCAAGAAAGTGTAAGTTGAGTCAGGGCTAGATGTTAGGTTTCATTGCTTGAAGCTGAAAATTGTAAAAAGCAACTTCCGTTACGAAATGTATGGTACTATGTAACATTGTAAAGTACCATTCTTATAGATAGAGAAAGTTAGGGAAAGAAACTATTTGTATAAGTATATTAACTAACAATGTAGTTGCTTAGGTATGAAATAAAGAAAATGTATTTTTAACAAGAAACAAAAGTTTAAAATGTTTGAAGTTAACGTAATTTAACCCTTGTTCACTCCAAAAAATTCAACAGTCCTGATGTATTATCTGGTCTAATCTAAGACTTTTATCTGCTTTTTTTAAAAACATGTAATCCGAGAGCTTATAAAACGGAAGAAAATACAGATGCATCCACGATAGGTAAAGGCGCGATACTTATGCCACAAGATTCCCCCGAAGATCCCTTGAAAAGATCCCTCGGGCAATACTAAATACAAACTAGTTGAATCTGCGGTTGATTATCAAACTTAGATCATAGAGAAGAGGATATGGCACGATGACAGTTGAGCCGAGGCCTCCTGGATGTAGTAGTAATACAAGCCATGAACCAGACTTGTTTACTACCACACCCTTTGCATATTCAGGCCGGCTGCCACATCGAAGAATATGAAGTTTCATATGAAAAATATAATTTTCACCGCGGGAGTTATAAAAAACGCAAATATTTTATAACAAAAATCACTTTTTTATTCATTTTATGAAATTTATTATCTACAAAAATGAATACATTTATATAGAAATAAGTATTAACATATATTTATAAACAGAAAAGTAATATATTGACGAAGTTGAACGAAGTTGATTTGCAAGGAAATACGAAATTTTGTGTGCGGGAATTTTAAATAAATAGAACATTTAGTTGCATAAATCAGTTCTTTAATTAATGTTAAGCATTTTAACAAAATATTGGCATTGATTAATATAAAAACTGACGTAAAATAACAACAAAAAACTATATTTCTGTTTATTTAATGTTTATACAAATGGGTAATTATATACAAATGGACAATTTATTCATCTTTTTGATTATTATGATATTATAATATTAAAATTCAACAATGTAACTGACAAAATCTGAAATCATAAATAATTCAGTCTCTTATTACTATAGTACAAAACCAAAAAGAATAGTATAGAACAGTATAATAAATTAACAAATAAATAAATAACAAAAAAGAATAGTCAAATAAATATAACAAAAAAACAAATAAATAAATAACAAAACAGAATAGTCAAAAAAATATAATAAATTAACAAATAAATAAATAACAAAAAAGAAAAGTGAAAAATATATAATGAATTAACAAATAAACAAATAGCAAAAAAGCTGGGGTGTGGCTGTGTTATGGACACGGCCGTGTGTTATACGTGAATACGTTTATGTAACGGGTAATATTTCTTGAATAAAATATTTTTATTTATGTATTTAGGACAAAAGCAAGGAAACAAATGATTATTTTGTTACAATATAACTTTATTAATTATAGGTATGTGATACGAAAAGTACGACACAAATGGTATACAAGATACATCCAGATTTCTGGTAAACGTTAAATCAATACAGGTATTACCTAACGTTGTTGGAGAAGTTTCAATATAATACAAATTGAACTCGCTGAGCATGAAGTCAGGCAATGAACAGTTTGGTGAGACATCAACATTAAAGTCTCCAACTATCATAACTGGTGTAGTAAGATCAGGCTCGTAACAGGGTATAATTTTAGCGATGTTTTTGGAATATTATAACAACGATCGTATCATTAAGAGTTTAATATCTGCTAACGCTGTGCCCGGGTGGATAAACACACACCCGAGTATGAATTTGAAGATGCCATTGGCCTTTATGTTTACTAGTGTTGCGATATATGGCGACTCCACCGGCTTTGACTTGATGATGATGATACCGCTACCGATAAAGTAGTAGCAATTTGTCTGTTCTTAGCGGTTTTACAATATGAAGTCAAATCAAAGCCAGGCACCGAAAAATGGGGATTTTTCACCAAATTTTGCCGATTTTGAATTTCAAAATCGAATTCAATCAACCAGGCTGGCAGAATCGCCAGCAACACAAAAATTTCGCCACAGCACAAAATTGTGCAAAAAACATTAACCATACGGTGACACCCTACAAAGGGAGCGTGTGTGACGCTCGCATGTGTTTGTTTCGATGAGAAACAAACGCATGCGGGCGCCACACACACTCTCTCGGTGGGGTGACACCGATCGTTGACGTTCGGTTGCACAATCACATGTACTGGCGAAATTTTTGTGTTGCTAGCGATTCTGCCAGCCTGGCTGTTTGAATTCGATTTTGAAATTCAAAATCGGCAAAATTTAGCACAAAATAACCCCATTTTTCGGCGCTTCCCCCTCCGCCACAGGCGATGCGCCACTGATCTCGCTTATCCTAGTGATTTCTTTGAATCTTTATCTATCCAGTGGTATAATTAAATTTCGGATGTAGTGCAGAGATTCGAAGCTACAACGCCAAACTGTATCCCCCGATTTTATCATTAGTTTTTTTGGATTGCCCCTGTATGGTAGCAAATTTAAAGACGTATTCACGTCAAAAAGAATAGTTAAAAAATATAATAAATTAACAAACAAATAAATTAGAAGACTAATAAGAAAATAAAACACAGGCAAAATGAAGTGCTGCATAACTGTTAGGAGTTAAATTTTTGTAATTTCCTCGTTTTTGTTGACAGAGAACTATTGTTAGTTTATTGTGTGTAGTTATTTAACAAGATATTACATAGTAGGGAGCACAATTTACTAAAAATTTCAAAGTTGGTTAAACCGCAAGAGCATATAGGATCCAATTTAACATCTAAGTCATTGGAAGGAATTGACTCGAAAGTATTCATCATCTGTGGGGACACCTTTGTCTTCCATAACTTCACGGTTACATCTGGCGCAATCGATTTTTCGATCGGTTGCATATGTGTCATATCCACATGAATATATATGGGAAGATTGATCAATTTGAACGATACGTTACAATTTGCAAGATACGATGAATCACAAATGGAGTTAAAAATTGAGGTGTCAATATTATCCTGAACTCTATTTTCGCCATGATCTGCGATAAGGCTTTGGAAATTTTACCTTTTGTGGAGAAAAACGTTGTGAATTCGAATTTTGTTCTCCGATTCTAAGAGTTCCGTGTAAAAAACATTAGACCGACAACCAGAAAGCGACCGATATAAGTGGATTCTTCCTTCCAAATCGTCGGTTTGAATCTTTCCTAGGAAAACGTACTTTAATTTCAAATTGTTCAAAGTATAACTTACTAAGTCCAATAAAGTGGACGTACTAATAACTGCAGCTTGATACGTATCAGAAGAAAATGTATTAAAATTATTTTCTGCTTGATTGCAGGTGTGAAGCCAATTTATAAAATTTGTCACAATTTCCACCTGGGCGCCAGATAAAAAGAAAACAAGGCTACAGTAAACATTTCTTTTGTCTCTGCCTTTGTGAAGTTGCTTCACATTAACTTTGTTCCACCAAGTGCGAATAATTTCGCAAAAGTCGGCAGTTTGGAAGCAAACTTCGGACTTCACGGGTGCGATGGTGGAATCATGAAATATATTGTCTGTATAACAAACTTTTTGCCTTTCCAGATTGCTAGTGTCCACAGTTTTTAAATTAAATTTGAAAGCCTTTCTAAAACTCAGGTTTCTGTCGCGGTTAAACAGATTGAAAAAAGCTTTTTTAATTTCACCGGTCTTGAAATCACTATAGAAAAGTTGCTTGGGGTCTAAATTGATCCAATTATTGCGACAGTTTTTATACAAATGTACAGTGTCATACTGCAAACAGACTTTTTGGTCAGGGAAATCTGGATTGGGGAAACAATTCTCTGAATTTTTTTTAAATACCTTGAACATATTTTGATTCTTTTTGCTATTATCAGTAATAAGAACCACAACTTGAAAACCTGTTTTTTGCACACAAATTTTATGAGTTCTGTGGTAAGATCTTGCAAATGCTTACCAGAGATATTAATGACCGGCACTAATCGAACGATTTCTTTAAAGTTTCCATAAAATGACTTAATCATAAATGATTGAATGGTTCTAGCCAATTTTGAATTATTATTTTCCGCCAAACCGGTAATATTATTGGACTTGAATTGTAGGCACGGTTATACATACATTTCGTCGGTTAATAATGCGCCTACTTTTTCTACATTGCTAAGTGACCTACTAGGATGCCCCAAATACCGTTCGTCGTTGTGTTAAGTTTTAAAATTAGGTGTTATATTAAATGACGCCGAAATACTTTGAAGGTGTCTTTTGCAAGGGAGAAACATGAATTTGCGCAGAAGTTCGTATGCGGCGGCAGAATGCGAATATATTACAAAAGACATTATAATGATGGAAGAGTCGTACCGGGTTCTTTTAGAGAAAAAGTGTTTGAGTTGATTAATCAATATTTCCAACTTTCCAGAATGTTCGTATTCATCGTCAACCTGAGAAGCTGCCTCAAGATTGCGCAAAGCAGCCGTTAAATATATTTCGCGACTTGGCTTAGAATTTTTTTGGCATTGCTTATATCTGCTCAAAATATTCACAAGTTGCGACCAAAGACTAAGTTTTTTGGATTTGGGAAAAGCCCATGAAAGATCTTGGTCGCTCAATTCAGAATCTTTCATAAAAACCCTAACAAATAGATCCTCCGAAACCGATATTCTAACAATGAACTCGCAGGTTCCAGTTGGATCTTTTTCAACAAGGAAGTAAATAATACTGTATATTTCAAAAAACCAATCATTTAGTTCTAATTCAGACTTAAAATTGTATCGGAAATTTTTTAAATTGGTGATCCGGTCTTTACTGAAGAACTCTTCGTTGATTTCTTCGCAATGCACAAGAGCTTTCTCTAGGCGAATATTGGGATCTTTGCGTGAACATGATGGTTCTGGTTTTGACAAGTAAGACGAACAGTTTGGAAAAACTGAGGGAACCGCCGTTTCTGTTAAACGAATGCGTTTTAGAGGACGACCAACCTCATTGACTCGCAGAATTTCAGAATCCCGGAAATGTTTCGAGTAGACATGCGAAAATTTTGTGCTGCCAGTTATCACGAGGTATACTCTTTACTCAAGAATTGAATAGCGGAGGCTCATTTTTTAAGAAATGAAAACGCAGAAACTTAGCCTTCTTTCGCGATAGAACTGTCATAGTTTGAAGAACAATTAGGCACACAACAACGACTGGGCATTTTGAAGCAAACTAATGTGTACTTTATATATTAAAATTTCAAAGAAAAAGATAAAATTCAATAACTCAATAATAATAGTCCAAACTCAGTATGTATATACATACTTTCAAAATTTAAATAAAAAGAGAAAACTGAATTTCCAATATATGCAGCACTTCTATTAAATACATAATAAATAATATATCAAAAAACAGATAAAATAAATAAAATAGATTTAAATAATAGATCAAAAAATCTAAAAACAGAAAATCCCTCGTGGATGAATGTCGTCTCCTCCTAAAATATCAACAATTTATCTATTTCTAATTAAAATATCAACGTACCAAAAATTTGCGAAATGCATCCATGTCCAGCGCTTATTCCTCTTTCTTAAAGAGTGGGTTCCTGCTACTAATGAAATGCACACTTTTTTTTTTTTTTTTTTTTTTTTTTTTTAATTATTAAATATGTACACTAATGCTCTTTAAAAAGTAATAAAATTTAATACATAAAAACATTCAAAACAATTAAAACGAAACTTAAATAACTAAATTTACACTTGAAATTTGTGTGTATGGTATCACTTTTAGGAAAACATTTTGCAACACAAATCAACAACATTCGTATTTTAATACTTTATTTTTCTATTTTAATGTTTCCCTAAAGTTGCACCAACACTTATTAATTAAATATTTAAATAATATTTCTAAGACTCACTTTTAATCCACAAAAAGACTAACAACAATTATATTTTACCGGCGTTGCGAAAAATTCTTCTGTCACTTATGTCAAAGCCCAGATGGAAATGGCGCAATCCATAGGCCTGTACACACACATGGATAAAATCTGCTTCATGACTTGTCAAACCACTACATCCTACATAAAAATTAGTAATTTTCAATTGCGAGCTATGTAAGTAACAATGTTTTTAGGGAATAGATAGCTCTAGCCATCCATCGAGCTTGGTGAGCGCGCGTTGAAGAGAGCATCATCTGCTTAAGAGCAAAGATCGCTGATCATTGAAGAGAATTAGAGTTGGATTTGTCGGACACATTTATTTTTAGTTAGTCACGAATCAACTGGGGTATACTATACACATCAGTTTAAAATAAACTACATACATTATTTTAAGAAGGATCTTTTGCTTCCACACCAAAATCCCTAACATTTTACTCGTTTCATTTTGCAAATGTGAAGATAATTGGAGACTTTAATTAAAGAAATAAATTAAATTTAAAATTAGAAGCTGGAATCTTTTCTTCAATAAAATCGGTTTTTTTGCCAATCCAAACAGTTATAACAAAACAAATCCTGACTCTACTTCTATCATCCGCACGGCCATTTCATTGCGAATAAATATAATAGCCGATTCCGATTTTTGCGAAACTAACCGTGTTCATAGATAATGTGAACAGTCCTCGTAAAGTGGCAAGTCCAGAACAAAAGCCTATTCTAATGCCTCTCATGGCAGCTACTTCTACGATCATACGACAATTTGTACAGATACAAAAAGAGTTATTAAATTTAAGATCATATAAGGGCAAAAGTGTTGCTTCTTTGACGCAGCGGATAGAATCAAAAATCCCTAAAATTATGAGTAGTCTCTCTTTAATGAGTAGTTTTCTCTACTGGAATGAATTATAATTACTTAACATGAATTACATAACAGCACAGTACAGCCACCTTCCAAGGATAGGAAATGCTGAAAACATAGTATTTCCGAAAAGAGCAAACGATGAAAAAATCCGTTTAAAACTCCAAAAAGCTTCATTTGGTTTTTATTTTTTCATAACAATTTAACTTACAATGAAAAAGATTTCAAAGCTGAAAAACTCTGTTGCACATTCTAGAATCGCAGAAGAGCGTAGAAAACTGTTTTCGGAAAGAAACTGTAAAAGGAAAAACATGTCATGACGTTTAAGTTCTGATATACTCCTAGTTCTAAAAAGCAACATTGCGAAACAACTTGACAAACAGTACATAACAGGCATTAACTGATTTCATATATATATATATATATATGTATATATATACATATGTTTATTTTACACCATCCGTCTCTGTACCGACAATAAGTGCAATCTACAATCTTCAATTTACAATCTTAGTCTTAATACATATATAAAATTCTAATGGTCGTGAAGCAGAAAATGAATTTCATTCACCGGAGAATGGGATTCACTCTCTGAGAGCGAGGAAAATTTATTTTATGTAGATCAAACACAGAATGAATTTCTCTCCACGTGGAAATAAATTTCATTTACCGAAGAATGGGATTAACTCAAGCGGGGAAAGTTCATTTTCTACATGACGTTATAAATATCTATAAATTTTTATTTTTTGCCCGCATTTTTTTCTTTCTAGTACAAAATAATCAATATGTGAGAATTCACTCAGTAGTAAAAACTCTTGTTGCTTACATAACAATATTAATTATTACTCAGCAAAGATAATTCTAATAAATATTCGACTCTATTCATTCTTATTCTATTGCTAGAACTTTTGAATTGAATTCAAACACTTTGATGAAAATAAAGGGAATAACAGTGAAACTAACAGTGAATTGATGAATGGCTTGGATCAGTGTGACCAGATTTTGATTCAACATTTTGCTAGATGTTTGGGTAAATTCTGCTGAATTCTGCTGAACTTTTTGAAAGTTGTTTTGATACTTGCTGGCAGTAGTTTTCGAAATTTTTCTAAATTTTAAGTGTTTTAAGCATTATCTTCATCTGGTGTGTCGATATTTTTATATACAAGTGCTGAGTCTTCTTCCGTAGATCCGTTTTTATATTATTCGTTTGAGAGAATATTTGTTCACAAATCGTATTGGATGTAGGCAAAATCATCATGGTCTTTGTAAAATTAACCAAAAGTGAAAACTTTTGAGTTCCATCTGCCTGGACATTTGGGAAAAGTGGCTCCAGAAGGTTTCGGTACCCATTGCAATGCTATCAGAATTACCTCGCGATAGTAGAATTTCTTCTAGATCGCTCACTGCTATGTCCAATTGTACCTCCCTGTATTCGGTGTCAATTGTTTGTATGTCAGGCACATGTACCAAATTAGGAAATTTTGAAAATGCTTAAGACATTAAACAACATTTAACGGATCAAGAAATTGCATTCGCTCAAATAATTTACTAACAGGTAAACGCAATTTTCAAAATAAAATCCAGAAAGTAAGTAAGGGGCGAATCCTAGCAATTTTCTGGTGAAGGTGGATTTGATTATGCTAAAGTCTGCCAAATTTTTCAATTCTGGTAGGGATTATGCTAAGCTCTAAATGGGTGGCCAAATTCTGACAAAATAGCAGAACTCTGCTAAATCTGGTTACACGGGATATACCTCCCAGTTAAGTTAAACAAGTGTGGCATCGGAAAATAGATATTAAAATTGTAACGTGTTTACTGTGTGACAATGTACATATACTGTCGTTTCATTTCATTTTTTTCCTCACAAGACACATAACTGCCTGTCCTCTACATAAAAACATAACCTACAAGGATTGCAAATTGTTCATAACCTACAAGGATTGTAATTGGTAATAGATATTACAATACATTGGCTGATGAAATAGAAATCTGTACCGAAAATAAAGTTGAAGAAGATGACAACATATCTGTTTGAATTGAAAAAATAAAAAAGCAACCAAGTGCGTGACGTACACGTATAAACTCAGGGTTTCGTAGCATGCCGGTATGGAACTGAGTTAAAATTCATTTTACGAAGGGCAATGATTATACAGCAATCTAATAAACTCGTGTAAACATTTTGCTCAAAATCATCCTCTTTGATTTGTTTGGTTATTTATAGAGCTGGATCACCTCCATTATCTCGAACTTCGTGCGAATTTGCAAATGCGAAACTAGATTAATATTATATTGGGTTAAAATTACCTGACCATCAAATTGGAACATAAAATATTAACTCAGTAGTTCAAATATCTGTCCGAGAACGACGACGGTGAATTCTGAGTATAGACAAACAAAGGTAGGCATATTAATCGTAATTCAAATATAGCAACTCGATTTACATTTGAATAAAGAACAGAAAATTGTCCAAGCGCAACACAAGTGACAATCTGCATTTTCGGGTCGGCGCACTCTGTGATCTCACCCCTACATGCGTCTGCAGGGTTTTTGTGGTATTTTCACCCCACGGCACGTCAAATCACCGGTGTTTCCACCCTGATTTAGGTGACAGAATAATTACTAGAAGTAATTATCTTTCTGGTTTTAGAGTATTTTCGCTCGCTTTCGATGGTCAGATTGAGTTATTGGACATTTCATATACATATCGGTTCACGTACTAAATTGTTAAACAAATTTGTATTTCATAATATTTCTCAAATACACTATGAAAAACCATGTTTATTCTGCTGTTGCGAAATCAAATTACGGAACCATAATAGCGTGCATTCCTAAATGTTATTACATACTCATTTAGTAAAAAAAGCGTTAGATATCTTATCAATTCCTTGGTAGTGTTTTCATGGTCTTTATTCCCATTACTTCCTTAATATTCATCAGAACTATTCACCTTTCACGTTTTTCGAAGTGAAAACTTCCTTAGCACCCTTGTGATTTGAATCTCGATGAAAAGAGAAGAAATATACATATAATAACATAACATTTTTTTAATTATAATTAATTGAACAACCTAAAGTTAAAATTTCCAAATCGAATATAAGCAACCAGGCTAGCAGAATCACCAGCATCACGAAAATTAATGTACACGAGATTGCGCAACCAACGGTTCTAAGGTGATACCCTAAAAAAAAAGAGCGTGTGTGACGCGCGCATGCCTTTGCTTAGATGAGAAACAAACGAATGCGGGCGCCACTCATGCTCTCTCGGTGGAGTGACACCGATTGATGACGTGTGCTTGAACAATCTAGTGTACTGACGGAATTTTCGAGTTGCTGGCGATTCTGCCAGCCTAGTTGCCCAGACTTCATTCTCGAATATTTATGAACTCGACTCGACTCGACTTCTTTTGGTTCGAAAATGATTCGACTATTTTTATATAGAACTCACTATGGAAAATATTCGATTACGGAGTAACGAATGTGGATGCGGATACATATTCGGAATGATTCGTTATTTTTATTCGATTATTTTTGTGCAAAGTATGGTAATTTTTGTGGAAAATATTCGATTACGGAGTAAAGCAATGTTATTTCTCAAAGTAAATGAATAGAAATGATTGGTTTTATAGAGATTTAATTGAAAATCTTTGTCTCCTCTTTGTGTTGTGCTTCGTAGCGGATTCTCAAAAATTAAACAAATATATAAATTTGTGATTTATTCATTCACAAGATACTAAATCTGATCAGTTAAAAAAATTTTTGTATTATCTCACATCAAAAAAAGAAAGGAACACATGAAAAATGTGGTCAAAAAACTTTTAAACATTACCAACGAACAAATTTTACAATAAATAAACTATATAATTACCCCACTTATTTTCTCGCAGTTTAGTTTCCCTGAAGGTTTCACTTCTATCGCGTGTGAAGTGCACACACGTAATCACACAACTCTCTTTTAAAGTTACAAGTGTTATTTAAAGTTACGTGTGCAGCCTTTTAGAACCTACTAAGTATGAATCATATGAATAAATTATAGCTCCATATCATTTTCAAAGACTTATGCAATTTTATTGAATTGAGTTAAAATTAATTTTCGGAACCGCATATATAAGTTTGTTGGTAGCTTAAAACTTCGAATACCTAATTAACGGTAAGACTCTTATTGTTCAAACCAAAAATCGTTTACTGTTTTTATATAGTTCTACTACCTTAAATTTTTTCAGATTTTTCTGGCTCGTCGTTCAAAAGTTAGAGGGGGGGACACACTTTGACGTCTTTAGAAGCGTATATTTCGCGAAGCGTATTTTTGTCATTTTTAGAGACCTATCCAAAAATACCCCACACGGATATGTGCAATGAAAAAAAAATCATGTCCCTCAGATACATGCATGGATTGCCACCCTTAATAAAACTTTTTTCGTTACTTTCACTTCTGCATTTTCTAGTGGTTCACAGGAGACACCTTACTTCTGAGTTTCATTTATATAGTTTCAATAGTTTCCGAATAAAATGGCTGTGACATACGGACAGACGGACATGACGAAACTATAAGGGTTAAGGTTAAAGTTAAATTTTAAGCTATGTGTTTGGATATTGAAGACTTTAATTTGAATGACGAGCTCTCATTTGGAAAAGTAGCTGATATAAACGAAAATAAAACGTAAAATCTGAATCTGAACTATTTATACTCCATGGTAATATCAGAAGGATCAAAAAGAATATAAATAAACTTGAAGTGATACTAAATTCGTTCAATTATAAGCCACAGGTAATTATTTGTTCAGAAGCTTGGCTCATTGATAATATTTGCTTTATAAATATACAGGGCTATGACTATTATATTAATAATAAAAGGATAAATAGATCTGATGGAGTAGTAACATACGTTAACAGCGAGCTAAAATTTTCAATTGTGAAGAGTATCTAGTCTCCTAATTGAACTAAGCAATAAAAAACTTTTTAAAATTTCTGGAATCAATAGGTGTCTCGACTTTGAAATTGATGAATGTATGACTGAGTTTCAACTATTTATAACGAATAATAAACATGTCACTCACAATTTTATTCTGGGAGATGTTAACATTGATCTGTTTGACTTTAAAAAGAAGACCGAGGAATATTTTTACCTTTTGTCATAAAATGGGTATCAATCTTTAATTAATTTGTTACGCACCCTAACGTAAAATGCCCTAATTCCGTCCACCCTCCTAATTCCGTCCACTTTTGATTTTTGCTAATAACTTTTTTTTGAGGCATTTAATGGAGATGCAATTTAGGACATCATATACTTAACTAATTAGTGTTAATATACTGAAAATTTCAGGGCTCTAACGCGCATAGTTTATTTTTAATTAAATAATAAAGATGAAAATTATATTTTTTGAGAAAAATCATGTTAAAATCCTTAGATTTGATGTTTTGGTTCTAAGAATTTTTTTTAAAGATTTTTAAGGATTATGATCAATTCTTCTGACTTTTCTGTATCTATGAATGTTCAGGGTTGAGAAAATGTAATAATATTTAACTATATATAGATTAAACGCAAAATAAACAATAAAATAAAGTGGACGGAATTAGGGCATCGAAATTACAGACTAGTCCTAATTCCGTCCAGTGGACGGAATTAGGTTCATTCCTGCATTTTGCCTATCGCCCTAATTCCGTCCACATTTTCCGCCGTATAATGTACACTGATGGCGAAAAGTTTCAGACTATCGTTATACATCATGCAAAATATAATTTAAAATATAAGTCATATGACGAAAAAACTTTAAATATCTTTATTTATTTATTTATTTATAATCATAGAATACAACAATAATTCATAAAAGATTTAAAACCGATGCAGAAAATGTTATTAGGATAGTCTCAAACTTTTGACCGGCAAGGTACATTGCGACGTACGTCATAGGCAAAATGCGGAATTTTACCTAATTCCGTCCTACCAATATTTACTAAAAATGCTTCTGATGGAACCTGCATAGATCATATTTTTTTAAAATGTAATCTCTCTGCAACGGCAAGAAAGCTGAATCAACTGTTTACTAATCATTATCCGATTCTACTCTTAATGCATGGAAATAACATAAAATCGATAGTCAAACAAAAACTTTAAGTCAAAAAAAGAAAGTTTAAAAAACTCGGTGAAAAAGAATTTTGGGAAGAAATCCTTCAAATTTCATCCTTCAGTCATACCCGTTAATTCAAAAAATAAACAACATTAACAATCAATCTCTAATACCGTAGTATATCACGTAGGTTTCAAGATTTAGGGACCAATCTTCTCAAGTCGCTTAATCTAGTAGATTAAGTTTGGTGTAAGCGCCGTATAGAACATCAAAGGACACAAAAAAAAGAAAGGATTGGATTACATCAGGTTTAATAAAATCAGTCAACACTAAAGCCAATCTAATTAAGATTTTGAAATGTGACCCTAGGAATCTCGATAAGAAGGAGAATAATATACAATATGAATCTAAGCTTAAGACATTGTTAAGAAAAGCTAAAAATTAACACGACCATAATCAATTATCTAAGGCAGACTAATGTGTGAACTATGTGTAATTAGTGTGAATGTAAATTAGGTCATGCTAAAGAGTAAATTAGGTCTAAAAACAAAGGACAGACAAATAAATGCAATTACCGTCACCAATACAGTATGTAGTGATGATCAAAACAAAGCAAGCTATTTTACTGAATATTTTTCTACTAAAGCAAATCAACCAACAAACTTTGCTTTTAACTCCTACAAATGTTTCTGAAATATGTATACAATATTATAACTGATTTAAGAAATAAGCCAGGAGGGTCAGACCAAATTCATGCTTTTACTCTAACATTACCTGCTCCTTTTATAGCACCAATACCTTCACACATCATATATATAGTAATATCAAGTGGGAATTGTCCAAAGCAATTTAAAATGGCAGATGTTAGGCTGATTTACAAGGAAGGAAACAGGAAATTAGTTAATAATTATCGCCCAATCGCACTCAAATCGAACTTGACCAAGGTATTCGAAAAAGTCATCTTTGTGAGGATTTATAACTTTGCTATACAAACAAACATAATTAGTGATTGGCAGTTTGGCTTTCTTAAGAAGAAAGGCACGAGGCGTGGGATGCCATTGCAATGCTAAGTTCATTTATATACCAAAATTTAGGAAAGAGCAATCCAGCTATAGTTGCATTCTTAGACTTTTCAAAAGCGTTCGATACAGTCAACCATGACATTCTCTTATCTAATACGGCGTTTACACCGACCGAAATCTAGTGGATTCAGTGACTTGAGAAGATTTAGCCCGAAATCATGCTGAAATGCATGATTTACCATACATTTTCGAAATCTTCTCGGGAGTAGATTCATTCGAAATCCACACTAAATCACCTCAGTGGCACCATCTAGTGGTAATCATTTTTGCCATTTTACGTCCTTTAGCACAATTTAGTACTCTTTCGACGAATCCCAAGTGAGTACAATTGGTTGTTGTGCGCGTTATTTAATTTCATTATTTATGCGGTTTATGATTTTGAAAATTTATATAAAATTTTAAATTTATTTAATAAAAAACAAATCAAAAGAGGTAAGGGACGGCATGGACTATTGTCCAAGATAGTTTTGTAATAGATTTGAAGCAAAACAGATTCACAAAACACTACAATTTCAGATGAAAAATGTCGAAGCACATCGAAGTGTCAAACTAAATCTCCTCACTGGCGGTGTAAACGGGCGAGGAGATTTATCAAATCATCTCACAAAATCTACTAGATTTTGGTCGGTGTAAACGCGGTATAAGCTGCACAATCGGAGAGATTCTGGCCACTTTCGTTAAGTTAACAGATTTCTGTTAAGAAAGTTAAATTATTTGGTTTCTAACAGAATTCCTTAAGCTGGTATTCTGGCCAAAATTTACTTTCAAATCTGTTACGAAACCGGTTTTGTTCCAAATCTCTCAGCTTTCTTAACAAAAAACTTTCAAACTTTCTGTTACGTTTAAGTTGAAGAATTTCGGGCCTGTTACGGTAAAGGATTTTTAGCAAAAATCTGTTAACTTTTGGCACCCAGAATACCAATTTCGATCGTAACTAAACTTTTCGAAGGCCAAAAACAAATTACACAGGCAGTGAAATTAACAGAATCCGTTAGGTGCGCACAGAATTGCCACCTTAGATCATAGAGAACAGGATATGACACCTTATATAAAATCCGTATACATATACGGGCACAGCAGCGACATCAGCGTACCAACGAGTTAACGATGAAATAAAAATTATTTTCAGGTACGAACCCCTAGCTCAGGTCCATATATTTTCTTATGACGTCATGAAATTTGAATTCTAATTTACAGGTGTTTTAACTAGATTTTTATTTACGATAGATGTAATAAATTCTAAAATAGTATTATAGATATTTCTTTTTGAAGTTCTTTTAATTTTAATTGAGGAAATCGGAAATAAATTTGCTTGTCAAACCGAAGACACCCACGTTTTCCATCCTGGGTCACATCCATTTGTTATTTTCAGCTAGCGTGGGAGCCAACTGGTGGAAAAAATTTGAAATTAAAATTATTCTTATCAAACCAAAATCTCCGGCAGAATTATTTTTGTAAACAAAGAAAATAAGAACTGTCAAAACGAACCGAAATTCGCTAAATTTTCCAATGTTTTTCTGGAAAAAAGTAATGAGTTGTTCGAAATAAAATAAAATTAAGTGGTAAAAATATTAGAAAGTGACAGTGTCATTTTCACGAAATATATCAATAATAAAAATGTAAACATGAAGTGGTTTGAAAATAAATGGATTTATTATTATTTTCAACAGAACGAAAGCCTTTCATTTTTTAAGAAACTGAAATTCAATGTCTTCTTTAATAATTTTTATGGTGTTTGAAGTGAAAAACATTTTGTTAGTAATTAAATTTTGAGTTTGAAAATAAGGAACTTGGTAAATGACGCATCGGTTGTAAAATTCGTGTTAAATCGTGTTTGATAAAATTGTATACTGAAATTTTTTAATAGTTTATTTTAAAATTAAGAACATTTAATATAGGCAAAAATTATAAATAAATGTTTCTAAAAGAATAGATTTGCGTTTCTTAATTATTTGTGTCCAATTCTACTTGTGTCATGGTCGTGTACAGAAATTTTCCGACGTCAATGCATTTCGTTCATGTGTGGTAGTAAATTTTGTTAGGTTGCGTTAAAATGATACGCTCATCTGTCATCGTGCCATATCCTGTTCTCTATGATCTAAGATTGCCACGAATATTGGTATTAGGGACTTACCTCTCAAGCTCATAAAAAGTTACCTTTGTGTTAGAATACAGTATTAACGAGAAATGGAACTAAGAGTCAACCTGCAAAGTTAAATATTGGAGTACCACAAGGTTCAATACTAGGGCCTTTATTATTTGTCTTGTTTATAAATGATTTATTAATCCTCCTACTAGAGCTTATAGCATACGCTGACGATGCAAATCTTCCTTTGTCTAGACTATTGTGGAGTGACTTGACTTTCAACATGACTAATAAATTGTACTTGTTTTACTCGTGGTTGTACCATAACAAACTTATATTATATACAAATAAAACCGCCTTTATAACTTTTGGGAACTATGCTGACTCCATTCCACAAGATACTATCGTGAAAATTAGTGATGTTCCAATAAAAAGAATAAAAGAATAGATTCTTGTAAATATTTTAGCATTAATTATGATTGTAATATCAAGTGAGACATCCATACAAATAGTATTGTTCAAAATAAAAATATTTAACATATATATGTATTTTATAAACTCACAGAAGTGTTAAATAAAAAACAACTACTACAAATATACTATGGATTTCTACATAGTGCATCTATCTACGGGACTATAGGATGGGGTGGTCTCTACGATACCCATTTAGACCCGCTAAAATGATTGCAAGATAGGATAAAGAATATAATTGGTATTTCGGAAGATGAACAAAGTCGACCTTTAACTATAAAACAGAATTTTATTGTCAGTCCAATATTGTATAAATATGAAGAACTCAAGCAAGAATATATCAATAACCCAGTTAACACAAGAAATAAGAGTATCCCGCTGCCAAAAAATCAAGTTACTATAGGCCAAAGGCGCTATACCTATTATGCAAAAAAAAAATATCTTAACCAATTACCATCGAATATGAAAGCTTTGACCATCAGTGCAAAAGTGCTGAAAGATAAAATAAAGACTGCAATAAAACTTCTAAATTTAAATTAGGATTTACATAATTAAAAATAAAAAAGTGTAAAAACAGATGTGAAAAATATCTATTTTGGAAATTTTATATAATACTTTTTATTAGATTAAGTTTATTATTGGACCAACCTATGTACGGGCAAATACCCCTGTAGGTCCTTTCTCATTACAAAGAAAGAAAAATTGGTAAATAAATACAAATACATATACAAGTTTTCAATAATAAAATTTCTTTATACGTAACCTGTACTTTTCAGGTCTTGAAATCTTCAGCGAATCTTTCAATACTGTAACATCAATTGTTTTTGGATGGTTTGATAGTTCTGGCCGGATGGTTTGATGGATTCTATGGTAGCATGCTTCTTTCGGAAAGCAAACTGATGATTAAGTATCCGTTTTTCATCTAACATTCAGTGCGATTCAAATTTGAAGCCAAAATTCAATAAGTTGGCGTATCTGAATTCTATAGATATTTACCAATCAGATTTAAGAAATGGAAGAAGGATGCAAATGGTGTAATTATGCGAGGTACAAACCGAGGTATCCTTTACTAAAAAGCGTAACATATAATAGGCAACAGTTATGTTTGCATTAACATACCTGCTGTGATTGTATCAGGCTTCAAACATAATCTCTTATCTGTAAAAAGGATAACCTCCATGCGCCCCCCATGCGTTTTTCGCTTTGAATCTTACAAGTATTTTCATAGCTATTGAAAATTCACAAATTTTCAGTACAATCTCTATGAGGTAAGAGATCTGTATGGTATTATAAGCCTTAAATCATTTTATACTTTTTAGTCCGTTTTATTTTAATATTTTTTTTTATTTAACTAATTTTTTGGTGCTTTTTTGGACTAAAGTCTTGTATGTTTTTTAATCTATTTTTCTATTATAATTTAAACAAAAAAAATTCTATAATATTGCATTAGCATCCAGTTCTGGACTATTTTGATTCAGTTTCAAATCTTTAGTTCATAGGGTAGTTAGTTCAAAATCGATTGCAGGATTTGTACCGAACAAACAGACAGACAAGAAATCGAACTAAAAAACTTTTTAATCAAATGTAGTGAGTGGAAGAATTAACTTTACTCTAATGCCGGCTGTACACACTCGCCGAGACACCGCGAGACAGGCCGAGAGCGAGTGTGTACATGGTGTTCTCGTCTCGTCCCGCGCTCTCGACTCTCGTCTCGGTGGTCTCGACTCCGTGTCGGTATTTTGCGCCCGAGTCAAAGGAACTCGAGAGAAAAACAACAACAACAAACAAAAAACAACGAGTGTGTACATGTATCCTCTCGTCGAGAGCCTTCTCGGCTTGACTTTTGACGAGAGACTCTCGGCGAGTGTGTACAGCCGGCATAATAAGTAAAGTGAGAACTTTGTTCGTGCAACGAAATAACCTAAATACTCGTGGGTTGAGGCATTGTGTTGTGTGTTGTGCTGTTTATCTACTCAGCAATTCACTAATGGACACAAAGAAGGAAAAACTGTACATGAAGGAACTGTAAATCCTTAGTAAGGGTAAATTATATAAATCTTAAAGTGTTTCATTCAAACGCTTGGGCTTATAAGTTACCTGTGTCCTCTGACAAACTAGTAACGAGAAGCACTGAATGTATCATGGTTGGTTATTGCAGAAATGGATATAAGCCCCTAAGAGAAGGGGTATGCTTACCTCAAGATATGTTACCGTTGATGAGAAGAATGTTGTTTATCAGAGTCAAAATTGTAATGTAAATTAATTAACTTCCTGATTAAGGATAAATCTTTGTCTCTTTTATGTTTCCTTATCTAGGAAAATTAAAATCAGGTGGCCCGTCCTGTTTTATGACCTTTCCTTATTCTGTGTTTTAAAAGGATCATTTGCTCCGAAATAGGAGAACTTATGAGAAACTGTTAACGTGTTACAACTGAGAATGTTTCGAACTAATAAACTCTGTAGTTTATAGTTCCCAATCCGATAAGAATTCATGTTTCGCTTTAGAAACCTAAGAGAACTATTTAAAAAATTTTTATCAATATGTCATAATTTCAAGTGGTCATTCGCGGAACGCAAGGTTTGACCTGGAAGGAAAGAAGGCCAGCGATTCAAATTCACCCTTAAATAAGGAGAAAAATAAAACGCAAAACAGTTTTCAATAAACGTTGTGTTGGTTTAAATCTCGCTGCCGCAAATTAACCGTATTTAAGAGACTGTTTGAAGTTATTAATAGGGAAATTCAGCTTTAGTGAAGCAGTAGATATTGTAATGATTTAATGCGATGCATAGGATGATTGAGATGCTTCTATTTGGTGTTGCTATTTGGTGATTAATGATCTGTCCAAAGTATTACACGATTGAGTATTACCGCGTTTACACCGACCGAAATCTAGTAGAATTCGTCAGATGATTTGATAAATCTCCTCACCCGTTTATGCCGCCAGTGAGGAGATTTAGTTTGACACTTCGACATGTTTCATGTGAAATTGTAGTCTTTTGTGGTTCTGTTTTGCTTTTCTTGGACAATAGTTCATGCCTTCCTTTGCCTCTTTTGAATTTTTTTTTATTAAGACTAAAATAAATTTTAAAAATCAAAAATCGCGCCACATAATGAAATTAAACTTCGCGCACAACAACCAATTGAACTCACTTCGGATACGTCGAAAGAGAACTAAATTGTGCTAAAGGACGTAAAATAGCACAAATGATCACCACTAGATGGTGCCACTGAGGTGATTTAGTGCAGATTTCGAATAAATCTACTCCCGAGAAGATTTCGAAAATATATGGTAAATCTTGGAGGTTTCAGCAAGATTTCGGGTTAAATCTTCTCAAGTCGCTTAATCTGCTAGATTTCGGTCGGTGTAAACGCCGTATATGTCTCATTTCCCATCGTGACTCGAGATTCCTTTCCGTACTAATAAATCACTACGCTTCAAGCACGATTGATTGCCGAATAGTGCGAATCAAGGTCTTGAGTTCCCTTGTGTGTAAAATTCGGACTATCCATGATTTGCCGTGCCAGAATATCGAGTCAGAGCTTAGCTTTCCCTAGTTCTTGGAGCAGCTATCACTATTTGTTAGTGATTCATTTGGAATATGTGGAACAGGTTTTCCACGTGGGTTCTGGGAACTCTTGATAGTGTGATCAATGGATCCCTGCTTCTATGTTAGGCTCGGTTGCCGACCCGGTTGTTTTTGATTGACCAATTCGTGTTTTTTACTAACTTAACGTGCTCTTTTGGGGAGTAGTTGAATAATAAAGTTCTTTGCTTTGAAATGTGTATGTGTATTACACATTGGTTTGTGGAAGTCTCTTTAGCCGTGTTCTTTTGGTCACTCTAACAGAACAGAACTAACAAATCCCATACATTTAACCGAACAAGGTTAGTTCTCGATAAAAACTGGAACTAATTTTCTGTTTTGAACAGAATAGTTGAGCTAGAAATGTCCAGATGGCAACATGGATCATTTTCCTTGAAGCGAACCTAAATTTTTCCTTCTTGATTTCATCTGAAAATTTAAATTCAAATATTTTGTGAGGAATTTATGCAATCAAGGGCTAACAAAATGGGAAAAAATCGAAGAAAGTTCATATAAATGGTAAGTGAAGTTGGTAAAAGTTTGTAGTCTATCGAGAACAAGTCCGATGCGTTCTTTAGCTACTCTAGTTTTGTACTCGATAGCGATGACCAAAAGAACGCGGCTTTTGTTAACTTCCCAGGGGGTAGTTGTTGTAATGGGTCCGATTTTCTGGATCCTAAATTTTGACATATTTCCATGTTTCAAGATCCCTAGAGTCGACAACTATGGTTTTTAAGTCGATGACTGTGTGTGCGTATGTACGTATGTCCGTATGTTCGTTCGGAATTTTTCGATTGAACAAAAAATGTATCCATGTGGAACTAGTTTCGTTCGACGCATTATTGCGTAACTCAAACCTGATTAGGTTTTCAGAAAAATCGTTCAAACCATTTCTTGTAGAGAATGAAAAAACTTTCAGAATTTGCAAAATGCGGTATTTTCGTTATTATTGTTACTTCTATTTATTCATTCATTCATTTCCCTGGGAAGTTAGTCGTGTGGACCTTGCAGGTCACACTCAGGCCACTCATTTTTTTGCTTTGTTTTGGGTCGAGTGCTGGATCATTGATCGCCTCTGGACCGTAATTTTACGGGGTCGGTTGCAGTGGCTGCCTTGAGTGGCAAGCTGCGCTGACTTGGAGGATTCCGGGTAATTTCAAAGATGGGTAATTCCTTGGACTTTTGTTTGGAGACTTCCCAGTATCTCTTAGTATTAATGAAATCAGCAAACCCCCAAAAGACCACTTGATAGATAACGTTTGCAGTAATCAAATAAAACTCATGAGATATTTTCTTTTGATTTCATGTGAGTCCTGGATCTCACTCTGTCTCAAGTCAGAAGCTGGCCTCGTAATGTTCGCCTGACGCTTGTTTTTCCTAAACAAAAAAATTATTCGGTTTGAGGAGTTTTTTTGATCCGCAGTTTAAGGAAATTCAATTAATAATTTCTCTGGCTCAATTCAACAATTTTCATGATGTCTTAAGATCTCATACTAAGGCTTCATATACTTTCATAAATTATAGACATCTAACAAAATGGTGTTTTAAAGCCTATAGGTTAGGGGCCATCCATAAATTACGTCACGCCTGGAGGGGGTTGAGGGGGGTTGAGAATTGTGACTCACTGTGACAGAGGGGTGGGGGTTGTTTGCATCGGCGTGACGCGCCTCGCAATTTTTGAAATCCTCACTTCCTAACTGAGTCGCGTGCGTTTTGTTTGTTCTCATTTTCCAAGAAAGAGTTCAAAGGCAAATCAATAGAGAATTGAAAAAAACAACGTCTCAAAATTTATTCTTTTTGTCAGAGTACTTGTTTAATTGCCATTATTAACAATATAGCGTCCCGAAAAGTTTTCGAAAATTTTCTCAAACTCAAAGCGTTAAAAATTTTTTTTGTGTTTTAACGGGGGTCAAAAATTTTAATGTGACATAATTTTAGACGGGGGGGTCCTAAAAATGTGACAAGGCGTGACGCGAGGATGGGGTCTACAATCGCTGAAAATTGCGTGACGTAATTTATGGTCGGCCCCTTATACAAATTATTTGATCGGGCAATGGTATAAAATTATCAGGTTCGAAGAAATAATGGATAATTGATGGGAATATTTACATACATTACACAGTTCAGTTATTGCCACTACGAAAGTATTTAAATCAAATTTGTTCAAAGAATTTAAATTCAATAAATGAATTCTTTGCTTCACAAACAGTTGTTTCATAGATATCCACAGTTATTTCGAACATCGTTTCATTCATATTGTTACATACATGATTCATCCCAGACATCTGATTCATAGCCAGTATTTTTTCTGCGAAAAGGATATCTTTTTAATCAAAATACATAATGAGTAACTATTTTGCGTTTTCTCGGTTATTAACCTTCAGCTTAGCGAACGGGTAATAGGAAATCAAATGTCATTTACCTTTCGTACTTATTTTCATCAAACTGCGTGGCCGGTTGTGAGGCCTTGGACATTAGGCACTGGGCTAGTTATTCCTCACACATAAGGCGACCAACCGTCCGGGATTCTGCGGGACAGTCCCGGAATTTAAGGTGCTGTCCCGCTTTCCAATGACCAAGGAAAAGTCGAAAATGTTAATTCGTCGCGCATGTCCCACATTCTTGCTCTTGAATACCTCAACACTACTTGACAAGCTATTTTGTAGCAATTTCTCCGATACTAATTTCGATTCTGTGTGTTTTACTTTAAGTGTCACAGTAGAACTCTGAAAGAAATACGGAGTGATAAGAAATTACTTGCATGTTCATTCTTCGTTCGTGGTTTTCCTTCAAAAACTCTTTTTTATCAAACAATTTTTTTTTTCTTTCAAAAACTTCATATAAGCAAACACTCTTGAGAATAATTTGGGGCATTTCATTTATTTTTTTGGACAAAAACCAAGTTGGTCTTATTCATTATGCATGTATGTAGGTACATACATCTTATTCTCCCTAGGTTTTTTTAAATCATATTTAGTGAAATTTGAGGCAGTAGAAATTAATAATACTATACAATACCTATCCTCATAATATATTTTATGCAACGCGTGCGTAAAATGTACGAATTTCAAACACCCTAAACTCTTGTCCTTTACCGCACTGGTGCGTAAAGCATTGGCGGGCAAACTTTTTGATCGGTGGGCCTTATGAAGCATTTATTACCAATACGCAGGCCACACTAGGAAATTCTATGAACGAACCGCCAAAATCTATATCACTATATGCCACAAATTAATTTGGCCTTGGTAGGAGCAATCATAGTTATTGCTCTGCAGCTGCGTTGGTTATCATCCGTGCGAACAGATCTACTAACGGTTTTGCTATGATTTGTTTTACAGATAGAATAGTATCTGCAGGTTTACCGATTTGTAAAGCCCTGAGGGCCAAATCATAGTGGCGCATCTGAAAAATAAACTGGGCCACAAAAAATCAGGTCGCGGACCGGTTGTGGCGCACGGGCCGTAATTTTGCACACCCCTGGCGTAAAGTATAACTCTATGTAACAGATTCGTGGGAACATGTACTTAAGTATATGTGTATTTTTCCTTTTGGGCCAGGGTTTTCATTTTATTATGGTCTCTCTCTCTAGGAAATGTGATTTGTATTGGGCTTTTTAATGGGGTGAGTCCCTCTGCTCGCTGGATTTTTAGTTTTCTGTTAAGGTTCGTAGGTCTGGGTTGTAGTCTTTGGAGTGTTGAAATATGGGTGGTTCCATCGACCAAAGAGATAAGACAGACCATCATTGGTCGAAAAGCGACTCGATTTAAGGAATCGCACTACCACAAACGCAAAAACTAACCCACACATGCGAATTACCCAGTGACGTCGTTTCATTCATAAAATGTTAAAATTTCAACAATTTGAATTAGGAAAAAATTAATTAATAATTAGTTTTAAATTTCACAACTTCTTACTTTTTATAAAACTTGAATTATCATGTAAGAAGTTGTGAAATTTAAAACAAAAAGTCCCGGCAATTCAATTGGCTTAGTATTTGGAATGAATTATCTAAAAAATCTGAAAAATAGCAATAAACTATGATAATGAAATAAATACTTCACAAAAAACTGTCACAAAATAAAAATAAGCACAAAAATTACAAAGGAATCAAGAATGGGATTGAGAATATTTTCACAAATAATTTAAAAAATAAAAATTCGTCGACGTCCCTGGCCAAACAGCTGATTTCTTTATTTGAACGTCACTTACTGAAAATGTAAACAAAAGATCTTTGAGACATAGGGATTTAATTTCAGTTACTGCCACCGATAGCGTACTGTCGCGGTTTCTATCTTAGACTGAAGAGGTTTGAGAACTTGCTACGCTAATAATTTAGACGTCGATTCCTAAATAAATAGACCATTTTCGAAGAAAAACAATGTTTAGAAAATCATATAGACTGAAAATGTAAGTTTTCTTAGCATTGTTGTTTTCTGAATAAACGTCTAATGCGATTTTAAGAAATACTTTTTGGTCCAAATTTGGTCGAACTTAGACTAAATCTCTAAAACATTCAGGACTCAACCGTACGTTTATATAGGGAATTTAGACCAGTTTCTTAAATCGGGTCGCGAAAATTCCCTATTCATATACATACGTCAGAGCCTGTCCTTATCTCTTTCGTCTAAGGGTGGTTCATGTAAGTTTTGTGTCGAATTCTAGTCCTAGGTATTTTGCTGTTGATTTCCATTGTATAGTTTGTTCGTTTACCACTAGGTTTTGGGGTGTTATGTCTTTCCGTTTTCGTGTAATATATATTGCCTGCGTCTTGTCTGTGTTTATTTTGATCTTCCATTTACGGAAGTATTCCATCAGCTGGTCTATATATTTTTGTAGGTTTCTAGTGATGGTGCATGCGCGCTTTGCTGTATTATATATACAGGTATCATCCGCAAATAAGGGAATTAGTTTTAGGGGTTTTGGAATATCTGCCGTGTATTTATTAGGTCTGTTCACGTACTTGCTCGGAACATATTGCAATATGTTTCGGGCAGTAAATTGGCGTTTTTGTACTCTCTCAAAAAATTGTTTTGAGAGTTTGACAAAAACTGACGGAGGGGAAAGTGCTTGGAAACATGCTTGGAAGTGCTAGATGTTACTCGAGACATTTGCTGGAGTAACTTCAAGCTACTCGGAAAAAGCGGTTCATTTGACTATTTCAAATGTCAAATTCCTGTATGCCGCTTATGATGTTGCTAGATGTTACTCAAAAGCGTTTTTTTACTATTTGAGTAACCGAGCGAAATTGTTTCAAACCTCTCGTTTTTTCTCGAGTAGAGTCTAGTAAACTCTAGTAAATTCGAGGAGTACATGAACAGACCTATTATATAGGATCGGCGAATAGGGAGACCCTTGGGGGACTCCGGCTTCAATTTCTCTGGTCGAGGATTGGTGTGTGTCTATTTTGACACGGAAACTTCTTTCTTGTAGAAATGACCTATTGTTTGGACTAATGCAGAAGGAATTTGGAATTGCTGCAGCTTAAATATAAGTCCTGCATGCCAGACTTTGTCAAAGGCTTTTTCTATGTCAAACATAACAAGACCTGTTGACCATCGTTTGTTGAAGTCGTTTCTGATTTGTTGTACTACTCTTGCGATTTGGAGTGCGGGGTAATGGGCTGGTCTGAAACCGAATTGTTCTGTAGGGATAATGTTCCTTGTGTTTATTTCTTCGTTTAGTCCAGCGAGTAGAATTCTTTCGGTTATTTTGGCGAAGGTGGGGAGGAGGCTTATGGGTCTCCAGTTCTGGGGGATGGACAGGGCTTTGTTGGGCTTTGGGATGAGGGTTAAAGTGGCTAGTTTCCAGCTATTGGGGTACTTTCGAAGACTGAAGATCAAGTTTTTTGTTTTGGTCAGTAATTCTAGAATATTCCTAGGTAGAAAACTTATGCACGTATTTGTTAGCGAGTCCTTACTGATGATTGATTTAACTTCATCTAAGTTGGTTTCTCTTAGTTGTGAGTCATTGGGTATGTTTCTTTTCATTATGTCGTTGTTGTTTGGTTGAGAGTTTTCCCTGAATTGCAGTTCGACCAGGGTGACCAGATTTAGCAGAATTCTCTATTATCTTGTTTGTTATAGTTTAGTTTTTATTGCCTTTTCTATATCGACTTCTGTTTCAAAGGATAAGTCTACAGTGGATGGCCATATTATTAGAACCAGTCAAATTTTTCTTAACACTAAAGATATGTCTTGTGAAACATACGTGTCCTTTATAAGAATAGGCTTTATTTTCGAATAATTTTTTGTATATTCCTTATAATGTAACAATAAATATAATAGAAATATTAGCTTGTTGTTAGAAACTCTGAATCTGGATAATTGATTTTTAGTTTAAAACAAAAAAATATCTCTGATGCGGTTACACTATTATATGGAATATACTTAGAGGTATTCGCAGATAAGTCCTTTTATGAAGGCAAACCAGTGTCTCACGGAAACTAAATTCATATTCACACATATCACAATGATTCCATTGTTGTTGTTGTTGTTGTGAGAGGGTATTCACCCCACTAGTTTTTCTAATGTTTCGTGATTTCACTGTTTTCTTTAGTTCTTTAGTTTTAATTTCAATTGCACTGCTTTCATAACTGAACACACTTTATGCAATGTGTGTTATGTGCACTATTCTTTTGATTTGGAAGTTCAATTTTCTCAGTTTACGGTATCTCGTTTTATTATTATAATGTTTGGTTTCCCTTTTGTCACTGGTTTCCACTTCTTTTCACTTTTTTATCTCCGAAACCCGTCCTCACTTTTCAAATGATGGATGAGAACTGTTTATTCTTGTGTTTTCCAACAAGTGAAAATATTATATATGTATAAGATATTGAATATTTTTAAGAAGGAAATTTTAAAAAATAATCTAGTTGGTTGAATATTAATCTCAAATTCAACTTTCCACGGATTTGTTACATAAACTATTGTATGCACCGCAGGTGTTAAAGATGGGGATGATTTCATGTCACAGTGATTTGAGCTTTCGGAATTGCACCGTGACTTTTGAATCAGTTTCGTGTCAAAATCACAGGGATTGTTTTTGTTATAATTTTCACAAATCGCATGCACTTAACAACTGCTTACGCTCAGCCTAACGACTGTACTGACCTGAACCATAAATGAAAAATCTGTTCTCGGTCTCTCCTAGTCTCTTCTCTAGCACATACACGTCCAACAAACAATGCCATACTCCCAACGTTTGAACGAACTCTCGTTCTCGCCTATATCGATATTCCTTCGTCATTTGTTTTGATATTCTCTTCTCACATATGCATGGTGATTGAGAATCAGAACGATTCCGGTGATCGAAACGATTCCGATGATGGAAACCTTTGCGGTGATCGAAACGATTCCGGTGACAGAAACGAATCCGGGGCCGAAACAATTCCGGTGATCGAAATGATCCCGATAATCAGTATGATTATTCCCGACAGAAATATTACGGCGTTTTATGATTCTTTGGAGTGGTGGAGAAACTTTGAGCACAGCTTCCCCAACTTACGGTGTCTTGTAAACGAACACTTTGGGTTTGTCGCAACTTCTGTGCCTTACAAAAGGCTTTTTTCTAAGGGAGGGTACCTTCTAATCTAAACGAAGAACGAACCAGATTAGAAATAAGAAAAGTTCAACAAATTTTGTTTTTGAATTCAAATTTAATATACTGGTAAATGTAAATAGTAAAGAAATGTTTGAATGAATATATTAAAAAAAATTCACATTTAAAATATTTGTCACACGTGAGAATGTTCCGAAACGAATAAAGTTCCAAAATAACTGTGATATATCACTGTGACTTTTGAATCACAATCTTTGCTCCGGCTGTGATTGGGAAATCACACTTTTCCCCAACTCTAGCAGGTGTGAAGTGACACTTTTTTGCAGTCGTATTACACAAATGACTAATATTATGTCAAATACAATTATGATTCAGATAAACAATAGTAAATCAAAAATAAAAAATAAATAACTTCAGCAAGGTGCGTGTTTTTTCTGTAAATAGCATTATACTCGAAAATCTTACTGCTTTTTACTGCATTTGAGTATTTTGCGGTCCCGTACGTAGAAAATAAGAAAAATTATGAGAAAATTTCTCTCACAAGCATTTCCCCTCCATACTACTTTTTACAGCGCAAATCTGGCGTAATAAAGAGTTGAAAAATTTCCTAACGCTTGTATTCGACATGTGACAGTTGTTTATTTGATTTTGAATTCGTTTGTATTTAGGTACCTATTTTTACTGCAAGTCACTGCATATCCGTTCCCGCATTAATTTGAGAGAAATTTGATTTTTACCTCAAAAGTAAGGAAACAGACCTAAAATGTCCCGCATTTGACTTTCAATAAGTTGGCCGTCTTCAGCTGCGTCCACATCACTAAAGTTCTGCATTGAATGTAACCATGGGTAAAGCCGCATGCACACTAAAAAATTTGTGCGCGACGCATATGCCCCGAACCCTTTCCCCCCTAAGCAACCCCAGCATCTGAAGAATTGATGGTACAGCGTGTCTTAATTTTCCACTGATTGGCTACACTGTGGTGTGAGTAGCTGTCTTTTCATAGGATTGGTAAGAGTTTTTGGTTTTTTCTTAGTGTTGCGATGGTACAGAGGCAAAACCCTCTGTATGTGTTGACAAGCCATGAAGTAGGCCTTGTCAATGTGTGCATGGTAGGCCTTCATTTCGCACCATTCCGTATGGCGAAGTACGAGAAATTTATATCGTTTCCGCGAATTCAATGTTAATTAAGTGGAAAAAGTTATTATTTTATACAAAATGTTGTATTAGTTTAATTGTCAAGGTATTGTGAATTAATATAATATAAATTTTCTATTGGAAAATCCGCGAAAAGTCTATAAAAGTCAATTTTGTCGGCGGTATGAATTTTGACGTTTGTTTGTTTCGGTGCAAAACAAATTAATTGTAATGTTTCAAAATATGAGACAAAGTAAAAATTTATAAACAAATGGTCAACAAATATAAACTGTTAAAAATAATTTGTTTAAATTTCATTGTTCAACAATAAAGAAACCTTAAAAAATATCAAAAAGTGTATTTTTAGTAAAATTTTCAGGTACAAAATATGTTCAAATCTAGTTTTTATACCATATAATTTTTATTTTTTTATAAGTTTTTGTTAATTTCTCGTTATATTGTTATATATTTCGTTTACTTGATTGCCTTTTGTTGTTAATTTCTCCATAACGTAATTTTGCTATTAAATTTTTGTAATATCTGGTTCAACTTTCCTATATAATTTAATTTTATTCCACTTTTCAATACGTAAATATATATTAATACTGATTTACATACAAGTGTATTCAGTTTTGCAAATAATAAAAGTCATTTATTAATAAAAAAGTGATTTTTATTATGACATATTTGAATTTTTCAAAATTCCCGCGATGAAAATTTCATTTTTCATATGAAATTTCATTTCGTTCCATATGGCAGAAGGTAGGCCTTCTCTGTGAATGTGGTAGTAAGAAATTCTACTTCATGGCTTGTACTACTACAGAGGGTTTTGGTTTATATACTTTTCGGTTGTGAAGTTGTGTTTATTTACCACAATTGACTATTTCTATTGGCCTAGGGCTCAAGTTTTTGGGCAACGAATACTTTGAATGGCGTTCTATCCCACTAGCAAATACAGTACAGAATTTTCGTTAGAATATCGTCTGGGACATATTGCGTGTAAGAATTTGGAATTGATAAATCACCAGTGAAGACGGCAAGAAAGTGTTAAAGGGGTAAGTTCGTAATTAAAATAAATAACACATTGAGTTGTGGATAGACTACTGGACCATGAAGTGTGGCGATTAAATTTTATCTTATATAAGGTCTGTTCCCGTACTCGAAAACCTTACTCAAGGCGTGTGCGAAACCATGCTAAATCTAAATCTAATTCATTGGAATGTCATTGGAATCCTTCAAAAAATTTTAACTTAAATTTCTCATGTTTAAAAATTCGAAATCCCCAAATCTTACTATTCGAAAGAACAACAACAAAATTTAGACTCCTTGGAATTAGTTTAGCATGTTCGAAAAATCAATAAAGGAAGAAGTACTAGAATAAGCCAATTCGGCTTTATTTAGATCCTTTCGCACACGTCCTGAGTGTGAATATTTGGCGTTCCCATACGGAGAAAATTAGAATATTGGAATGAAGAAAAACCGCAATGTGTGCCTTGTTTGAAAATACTATCATCCGAAAGTATGCTTCCGAGTAAGTTAAAGCGACATCTCAAGGCAATTAATGCAACTATGGCTGAAAAATCGCGTGTTCTTTTCACTGGAAATTAAAAAATTTAATAAAAACAAAACACTTGATCACTCAGCAAGCCTCAGCATAGAGCAACTCATCTCGATATGTTGAATATTATGGTGGGAGAATCGGCAGGAAAATTAGTTTCGAAGGTACCCTTATCTAACAATACAATCAGTCGAAGAATCCATGACATAGCTGAGGATCTCAATTACCAATTACTAGAAAAAATTGAATGCAAGAACTTTGGTCTGAAACTTGAGGTTGGGTTACTGAAATGAGGTTAGTAACAGTAATAATGATGCACACCTTATATGGTACGTACGCTTTCTGACTGATTATATTATTGTCGAAGAACTTATATTCTGCAAAAGCATTACTGGAAATGCGAATGCCTCAGACTTTTGCAGATGATGATGTCGAACAATTTGCGTGAATCCAACATCCTTTCCATGCACAAGCTCCGCCAGAATTTACATCACAAGAGGAAGACAGTTTAATTGAATTATCTCGCGACAGTAGCCTTAAAACAAGATTCACCAGTTCCGATTTGGTGGAGTTTTGGTTATCCGTCCAAAATGAATATCCACATCTAACTTAAAAAGCTTTAAGAATTTTTATTCCGTTTGCAACATCATATTTGCGTGAAGACATAGATTTTCAGCTGAAGCTTCAATTAAGAACAAAAACTCAATTTGATATGGTAGATGTTTTGGTTTTTGTGCTTATCTACCTAACTGCTATTATTGTAGGTACCTATTTCAAAAAGCTAGCTAGGGTAGGGCGCCGTGAAAATAAACTAAACTTGTAAGCGTACCGGGTGCTGAAGCAGATTTGAAACCCCTGAACAAGATCATTGATTTTTGTATGAATACACTAAATTTGATAAATTACGAAATTCGGGAAACACGTATATACAACCTCAATTCATTAACGCCAAACAAAAGTGATATCTTATTTGCATGTATTTCTTTAATAATTAATATACAAGTTTTTATGTATTATGCATTTCTTTGAAATTTGCGAAGATCAAAACGAAGATAAATACAAGTTGTAACTTTGAAAACATGAAGCTTATGTTACAAAAATCAAATATTTAAAGGCAAGTTCAATTTAACAAATCGTTATTCGTTTCCTATTCTTAACCGGGCTGAGCGGGCGCCTTTTATCCGAGTTACGCCGGGAACAATTGTATATTGAAATTCTCACAGTTGTGAATGCCATCAGCTGTTCCGAATATGGTGTTCTAGCAAAAGCGGAGTAAAATAACGAAAGGGGTGGTTAAGGTCCGCGTCGTAGATTTTCCGTGAAAACGTCGCAATGAAATAATAATAATTATTCTTATTAGTATTTGCTTTTTCTATTCACAGAATAGATAAATCACAAATTTGTGGACATTGAAAGATAGACGGAGCAAGGTATCATTTAACTGTGACCATGTTCACGCATCTTAAAATCTGGAATGGAAGTTAGGAAGGAAAGTGATGGAATCAACGTCGGGAGACGTTAAAATATAAAAATTGTTTAATATGTTTGTTTGTTAATAATTAATTTTAATTGAATTTTAATAAATAGACATTGACCGACTAGTCGCCGACTTATCGGGAAAGGCAACTGTTCGGCCACTTTTACAGTCGGCGGCTTATCGGCGAAAAGACAACGCCTAGTCTGCTCTTAATGAGCTAGATAAACTCGGAAATAATAGTAATAGAGCAGTACTACTAAACTATAGTTTGTATGTAATTTTTTCAATGAAACTTAGACTTTTTCAAATTAAAGAGTTAAAAAAATAAACTTTAAATATTCTATTTATTTATGAACTAAAATTAAAGAATATATAATTAGTAAAATAGGAGCTAACAAAATAATTTTTAGTTTTATTAAATGAAATTTATTTTAATAAAGGGTAAATTTTGGTGTAAGAAAGTCAAAGCTTTAGCTCGCTCAGGAAGGAGACGATGTCTTTTAGTTTCATGTTTGTTACCCGCTTCAGAAAATAGCCGTTCACCATAAACAAAAGTTGCTGAGAACAATGAACGTCTGCGAATGATTTTGATAAATTGTTGCAGAAAGGAACATTGTGGCTGTAAAAACTAACAGCTGGGTTCGATAAAAAACGCCTAACATAAGTTTAACCACTAATCGACATTGCCGACTAGAGGTGTAAAATGTACTCAAAACTGAGTAATCGAATATACTCGTTACTGGATGACCAAGTATTCGTTGTATCCGCATCTTCGCTACTGATACCTGAGAGAAGGAGAGCACAAAAAAAAAAAAAAAAACGTTTTTTGTCATGACTCATTGTCATACTTTCATTAAAATTCTTTTTTTCACAATTGCCGTTTGCTTTTATATAACTTCCATGCAAAAATCCAAAAATACGCACAAAAAACGAAAAATACAATGAGTATCCGGATCACTATTCGTTACATGACCAATCGAATCTTTGCATGAAAATTCCCATATAAAAGTATCCGCGAGTACTTGTTTAATTTCGACCCGTTCCTGAAACTGAATAATTCTCTCCCACACGTTATGTTCGTCTCTCTCACTCAACCATCAAAATCCATGTTGGACCCCATTCCACCTACACACATTCTCTCGCACACGAACACTCACCCTCTTTCATGCATTTACATTCATTTCCAATCATTCCTAGACGTGTTTGAGAGAGCGATTTGCTATCAACACACACTGATAGCGAGTCGCTCACTCGAATACGTACCGTCACTCATCTCTCTTTCTTGTAAGAGAGAGAGTAGTCTGTAACGAGTAGTATTCGCGAGTACTCATTCGATACTCGGAATCATAGTGTGTATTCGGTACTCGGTAACGAATACTACTCGTTTGCTACATCTCTATTGCCGACTATTCGGCCATTTGAGCGCCGACTAGTCGGGTAGTCGGCTCATCCCTAATAATAAATTATTTTGATCTTACGAAGATGATAATACGTACGATAAATACCCTAATAATAATGATCTTATGTTAACTTTCTGACGTCGTTTTTAAAATTTGCAACTTGTCAACAAAACAAATGTAAGTTCAACAAAAAGTAATCGTAAGTTGCATGTAAATGCTCTAACAGCGTCGAACGAGTGGTTCGCGTGAATAAGCTGCATGGATTGCAATGAATGTTCATGCATTGGATCAGGAAAAACATGTTATGGAATGGTACATTGAGTTCAGCTGTGTGACAGGGGAGTTGTAGCGCGATGAAAGGTCAAAAAGAAGAAGCCATATGAACATAATAGGTTTGGTCGGGTACTTGTCGAGTACTAGACTTTACTGGATTTTACAGGAAGAAAAATGAGATCCTTGATAGGATTTCGCTCTGTTCCTCAAGGAGTAAAATAACGCTTTCGAGTAGCATCAAGCATGATTACTTGAAAATCTGACAACTTTGACAGTTGTCAAGGAATTTTTCAAGAACCTCGACTTTATTCGACCAAATCAGTCGAGTAGCATTTCTCAATCTCAAACCGATTTCCCTCCATGACGTCACATGAAACTCGAGAGAAAGTACGCGAACGCCAATGTCGAGATCGAAACATATTGCAATATCGTAAGCCAACAGACCTAATATGAACGAAGTGGAACTGACGTGTTATGCTACCAAAAACTGAGTAATCGAATGTATTCGTTACTCGATGACCGAGGATTCGTTGTATCCGCATCATCGTTACTGATTCCTACAAAGCGAACAAAAAAAACACAAATTTTCCACTATGAAATCATCATTTCATTTCAGTTCATTGTCAAAATTTCATTACAAAATTCTTTATTTCCAAATTCCCGCTTGAAATTTATATAACTTCCATGCAAAAACCCGAAAATACCCAAAGAAACGAATACTACCCAATGAGTATCCGGATCACTATTCGTTACCAGAACAGTCGAATATTTGTATGAAAATTCCCATACAAAAGTACTCGATAAAATGAAACGAATACTACCCAATGAGTATCCGGATCACTACTCGTTACTTGAGCAGTCGAATCTTTATATGGTAATTCCCATATAAAAGTATCCGCGAGAACTCGTTTCATTTCGACCCGTTCCTGTCTCTCTCACATTCTCACATTCCCATTCACACATTCTCACGCACACGAAACCCTCGTTCATGAATGCACATTCATTCCCAATCATTCCTAAACGTGTTTGAGAGAGCGCTTTGCTATCAACGCACACTGATAGCGAATCGCTCACTCGAATACGTACCGTCACTCATCTCTCTTTCTTGTAAGAGAGAGAGAGTAGTTGGTAACGAGTAGTATTCGCGAGTACTCATTGGATATTCGGAATCATACTGAGTATTCGGTACTCGGTAACGAATACTACTCGTTTCCTACATCTCTATTGACCTGCAAACACTCCTATGTGTATACAGATTTCTGACCAAGTATGCGGAAGTTGTTTTGAAGTTCAAATTGAATTCAAAATGATACGGAAGCGCATGTATCATTGTTTCAGGCGCTTGTTCAAATTCTTACCTATTCAACTATAAAAACAACATAGTTTTGCTACTTAATGTACAAATTAAAATTGTTTTCACAACTTACACATATCTTAATATATAAAATCCTAATGGTCGTGAAACAGAATATGAATTTTATTCACCGGAGAATGGAATTCACTCTCTGAAAGCGAGGAAAATTTATTTTATGTAGATCAAAAACATTATGAATTTCTCTCCGCTTTCTGGAAATGAATTTCATTCACCAGCGTATGGGATTCACACAACCGGGGTAAATTCATTTTCTATATGACGTCATAAATATGTATCAATTTTTATTTTTTGTATTAGCGGCTTTTTTTCTAACTCAAATAATTCTAAACAGCTGTCAAACATCACGAAGTGCTCGTCACTCAGTATAGTGAGTCAGATAAGATAAGGTGTGGTGAGCGTATGGTGCGGCCGATAAGATAAGTAGAGGCGACAAGGAAACAATGGTGATAATAAATAAAGTCTTTTTTCCGTCAGTCGTGACTCGTGGGCATACCCATGCGGTTTATCACAGCAGTTGAGCGAAGAAAACAAAAAGAAATATTGATCTCAACTAAGTACAAATCACGTTAATCGTGATTTTGTCACGAACGTTCAGATTCAAGTGTGAAGACGTTTCAAAAGATCACATTACGATGGTAGTACCGATAATTCTTCAAATTTATTAGCACGCGTTAACATATGAGTCTGGGATCGTGGAATCCACGAAAGTGATGGTAAAATGAGGTGAAGAGGCGAGTGGCCATTCGACTAGAAATCACTATCCCGAGAGTTCGTTTTCTAAGTATGTGTGTGGATCCGATTTATTGGGAATGTCACACTCGCCAGTCTTCCCTAAAAAATTAAAATCTGGTTCGCGTATACGCTTAAATATAATATAAAATACTATATCCCAGAGAATCCATTTAGATTATAATTCTTTAAATTAAAATACTTAATAACATAATTTACGAAAATCGTAAAACACGTATTCCGAACCTATCCTTTCGAGAGGTAGACAAAAATTATATCTTATTAGTCTGTTCCCGTACTCGAAAATCTTACTGCTTTTACTACTTCTTACTGCATTTGAGTATTTTGCGTTCTCCTATGAGAATTGCTCGCGCAAGCACTTCCCTTCCGTACTACTTTTTACTGCAAAAATTTAGTGTAGTAAAAAGTTGAAAAACTGTCAAATGCATGTATATGACATTTGATTTACATTTGTTTTTATGTAGGTATTTTGTAAATTTATTACGGTTTTTTTATAATTGTGTTGTATACCACATATCAAAATTTGACAGTTTTACTGCAAGTTATTACAATTTCGTTCCCGTACTGTTTTCAGTTTATCGCTCACACTATGAGAGTTAAGAGGTGTTTGTGAATTGTACTGAATTTTGACTAAGTAGACTGCTTGACTCCAGACCTTGTATATGTGGCGACTCAATGTGTGAAGAATCATGAAAGGAAAATGTGCTCGGGATAGCTCAGAGGTTAGAGCATCCGCCCGGCAAGCAGATTGCGGAAGGTCTGCGGGTCGATTCCCTGTCACGAGCATACGACATTTTTCTCCTTTCATATTTCCCAAATATATGTATATGAACCTTCGTTTACATAAAATACTATTCCTACTTGCTCCTTACTTGTTCTAAGCTGAAATTTTGAATGAAAATTGCCTTTCCACGTCTCTAATTAAAGTGTCTGTTATTTTAATATTTTGCTTTTTATTCTAAACTTTGTCTGAATCTTTGGACAATTTATTGTGAAATAGATCATGCAATAGCCGTGTTCTTTTGAGATTTGCTATGGACAACTTTAATTTACCGTCGATTGCTGACAACTACGAACTTCACTTCACATGAGTATGAATTTCCTTCGTATATTATAGAGAGGGATAGGCTCTCTCCATGAACGTACACGTAATTTCTGCCACTCTGGTTGCATCCGTTGACCATACCGTTGGTAAACGTTGAAAATTTGAAATGAAAGTTTTACTGCGTTCGAGTATTTTGCGTTTCTATACGGAGAAAAATTTTGAGAAAATTTCTCTCACGAACACTTCCCCTCCGTATTGCTTTTTTACTGCAAACACTTGGTGCAAAAACTGTCAAATCTTGTTTCATTTGACCACTTTACTTAAAATTCACGTTAAGTCCAATAAGCTACTAGTATACAAAAGTCTAACAATACTGAGCAAGAAGAGTCAACACAAGGATTTCAATCATTTATAAGCATATGCATATAAGTAGCACCACTGGTTTAGAAATCCGCTTTCCTAGAAGCTGTTGGTGTTTATGTGTCGAATGGTTCGTCCATTTCGGTCGCGGTGGTTAGGTATTAATTAGAACCATTGCATGGAATAATACTTCAGCCAACCAAGCCCTTACCAAAGAAACTCTTTGAATTTGCAGCACAACTCGAATGCCAAGCGTGTCACGCCTTGATGACCCAGAATGCTTAAAAAATATAAAATAGACATTTCTTTAACCAATGTGTTTAAATTTCGAATGAATGTACTATAGTATTGGCCGTGAATGAGTCATTTAACCCAATATTAACTGATTAATTCGTAAGCATATTGCGAATTTGACGTTAACCTTATGTAGATTAATAAAGACAAGTTGAACATTTTACTTGAACCGACAATTATTTTTGGATATTAAGCTACAATTTGTTGATTTCTTTCCACGCATTCCAGAAATAAACGCCAAAAACCATTGTAGGGTACGCACATGAAAAAAAAATCTTTGATCTCATGTAGCTCAGTAACTATTGATAGGTACAACCCCCATATTAAAATTTTCACAGTCATGAATGCCATCAGATGTTCCGGACGAGATGTCTTAGAAAAATTGAAAGGCTACCTATTGCTTTTCACTTCGTCAACAAGGTGCGAAGTAGCGGCTATATTCAACGGGTGAGTATGTAAAAATAATATATTAGATCGTCAGATATAATAAAGAGCATTTCCTTCCATTCGGAATTTGCACTGGATGAAAATGCTCTCTAATTTCTCTTCCGCGAATGAATCTAGAATCTACTATTTTCACACACTAATCCGTTGAAAATGCTCGTAACCCGACAAAAAAAACCACCAATGCACTCTCCTAGCGCAGCGCAAATCGGATTTTCGGCGTGAGTGTGGGTGAGAAACAAGCATGCTCGCCTCGGGTGAACACATACAACATCTCCATACACTCAATGGAAATGTTGCATCCATCTCTCCCGATAGAATGTTATTCCTTCCGTGTGGTAAACCTGTTTGTTTTACTATTGCAAAATATATTAGGCAGGTTTCTTGCGTTTATCGAGTGATGGAGGACTTTATATAGCACGAACGTATCTTTATTTCAGATGTTTTTCTATGCAGATTTCTTGCGTTTATCGATTTATGCAGAACTTTGTATAGTACATTTATTTCAGATGTTTGCCTACCAATTTCCAACGTTAGGTGTTAGTTGACAAAGTTAATAGGAGATTAAAAATAACCATCAATTTCTAATAGTAGCAGTGCTTTATACTGCAGTCGAGTTGTAGTTGAGCTAGAGCTCAGGAGATTTTTGTATGTATTCCAACAAATATGCGTAATCCAGATAGCTAACGAGAAAATCTATCCGGCTCTAGCTCAAGTGCATAATAAAACACGGCTAGTAACTAGTTATTGGTTCGTTGACCTGCGGATACTCTATATATATACAAAGTACAAAGCTTCTGAACAAGTATGCGCAAGTTGTTTTGGCTTTAAAATTGGTGAATTCAAAATGACTCGGAAGCTCATATCACGTATCATGGTTTAAGTTTAAGGCGTTTTTTTTTCATATTCTTACCTATTCAACTATAAGAACAACATAGTTCTGGGCAGCTTCTTGGCAACGTGACGAATTATTTAATGTACAAACTAAAGTTGTTTTCATAACTTACACATATTCACAAATAGCTATTAACAGCTGTCAAAGTTTAAAATAATTTACTCAAGTGTTATGATAACACACCATAGATGTGGTTACGTTTGATCAACAAAATTTTAAATTTTAAGCGTAAATTTAGCTTTTAAATCTGATGTTAATTTTGGTAGATTTTGTAAACGCCCTTTATGTCCATGCAACCTTCACCTACACGCACATTTTTATCAGAATTCATACAATTTTTGATATGAATTGATATCCAGCTGATGGTTTATCTGCATTAAGTTAAGTACAAAAATTGGAAAGACATTGGGCAGTATATTACGCCACATTTGCGAGGCGTCATCCGAGTTCCACAGTTCCTGTTTTTCAGATTAAATGAGGCCATGCAACTTTAAAATTTATAAACTCAAAAATCCAAGCCTCTGAATGTGTGATATCAATATAAATTTCAGTGTAACATATTCTACAAAAAGCAAATAATGTATTATCCACTTCTTATCTTCCAAGTAATGGAATGAATTAGGAAACATTATTAGAAAGTAGTACTGCCCCTCGAGATGTATTTTGAGTACATACTTTAGGACGTTTTGTGTAGGACCATGGTGTTCCCGATCAAATTGATTGTTAAAATTTAATACACAATTAATTTCAATTATCTTCTTGCTTTCTAGATAATGGCACACATTAAATAAACAGTTGATAATGATACATAAAAACAGTTTGTTTGCATTTGCAGATAATTTTTACAAAAAGTTGCTCAGAATGTTATTATTGTGTCTGATACAGTACTAGCTTCATTGAAAGTCACCAAAAAACTGAAAACTGCATAGTCAAGAACATTTATTTTTGCAATTGGCCCGCAGATTACAATACAGGTCATGCGGACAAGTTGCGGGAATAAGTTTGTTGAAATGCAATAATCTTCGTGAGCCAAAATCAGAAAGGAAGTTGTGATAAATACACAACTATAGCATGTTTTGACTGAGTGATTCATTTATGTATAATTTAAACATTTGTGCATTTCGTTCAAGTTTTCTTTATTGATTAGAGGTCGGGTGTTACTTATTTTTGACCACTATTCCTAATCTGATCATTGACAAACACATTTGTCAGTTCCCAACACTCGAAAAATATGGGATCATTTCATGTGTTCACTTACGTTGGTGTGAGATTCAGAAGTTCGCATGATCATAAGCCTTTCCCATCGCATACATACTGTAAATCTATACATGCTCAGTTGACTCATGAATGCATCGTTTGTTTAAAAACATATTCTTTTATTTCGAGAAGAAAGCAAATGCAAAAATAATGAATCGAATTCCTTCGCGATCATGTATGAGTTAACTTTTGCTTTTGACATTTCCACATGCGGCAGAGTTACTATCCAACTTACTTTGTTGGAGATTAATTACTTGGTTTATATTTTGGCTCACAGAGTACTAGGCAAAATTTCAGTTAATTTTTCGCAAAGAGCTTATCGCTTCTTCAGTGTACTTTTTCGGTACCTACGCCCACATCTAAATATAAAATAATTAAAAATTTAGAGGTGAAGGTCTCAATAGACACGCTTCTATACATACATCTCCGTTCGCGTGCATTATAGTCCATACTACGTGTTTTACATTGGGATTTAAAGTTTGTCAGTTCCTTCTGCAACGTAATCATTGAATTAATAGACCAGGATGGGCAAATAACCGCAAAAGTCGAAGCAAAATATGCAAATTTTGTTTAGTGGTGTTAGTGCGCTTATACGCTGTTGTAATTTGAAGGGGGTATAAAAAAACAAAGAGGCATTATATTAACAGTGACCGCGGATTTTTAAAATTTGATATAATTAAACAAATTTTTGTAAACATATTCGATTTCTGATAAATAATAAGATTAAATTTCTGATACATTAAGACTTACTGATAAAAGTATTAGCAAACAAATTTTAATATATACAAAAATTGTCATCGCCGCCATTTTCTTTTTACACGACTAACGGGAAGCCTGTATATGTAAAATCCAATTAAATTCCAACTTCTCGTTGCCCAGTTATTTCTCCTGAAATAAGTATTTCATATCTGAAAATGATAAACGCATAGTTAATGGAAAATTAATTTATATGCATATCTACACATACCCCTTAAACAACTACTGCACTGGTTTCCAATTGTACGAGGAGTACACCTTACACTTTATTAAAATTCCGTACAACATGAATTTCAATAGATTTGCCATACAAACACTTGACGCCTAAACCAATATGAACTGTGAATTTTATAACACTTATAACACCGGCACTTATATGCTTACTAATAAAACTGGTTTATCTGACACTCTGCGCCAAACATATACTAATAAATATGGGTTATTTGACACTCTGCGCCAAACAAATTCAAAGAAAAACTAAAAACACATGAGAAATACTTACCAATACACTAAATGATATGAAACTCACACCAGAGTTTTCCCAATAGGTGAGAAAATTAGACATTTTGCGTTTGGATTTAATGGTGACACATACTTTTTTTAACTAAAAGAGCTTCACTCACGTATTCTATGGGTGTACTTGATGCTTTGGGAGACGTGACTTTTTGAATTGGTTCACGACGTAAGGTTGATCATTTCAAAATGAGTTACTGACGTTTGTTACTATTTTGACATGTAGTTTGTGAGAAACTGTCATTGCTATTTTGGGTAGAGTACACTTTAACTAATTTTTTGTTAGTGGTTTTTTTTTCAAAACAAAATTTCAATTTTATTCCGCGAGACTTTCATACAAAAATTTGACATTTGTCAAAGTTCTAGTAAAAATCATACACATCTGCCTTTTACAAAAGATGCGGGGGGGGGGGTGGGGGGGGTCAAAACATTTTCCGCCCCTAAAAATGCACAGAATAGTCTAATATATGTAAATAAAAAAGAATTTTTGAAAAAAAAACCACTAATAAAAAATTAGTTAAAGTGTACTCTACCCGCTATTTTTTTAATTGTCAATGGAAACTTCGCGAGAATCGAAATTACTGTTTTTATTAGCGCTTTTGAAGAAAAGTGAGTTAGAACACTATAAAAAAGGTCTAAATTATTGCAGTCTATGTTATTGACAAAATATTCCCGGATTTCGACAAGAATTATATACAAATTCTAGTACGATTCTGGTACAATTTGTGATTTTCTAACGTTTACGTTTTCTCCGTGGAAGATGGCGCCAACGTGATGCAAAAATCACTCTGAACTGGGTCAATTTTGCGATCTTTGAACCCTTTCTCCCATACCAATTTGAACTTGTTACGTCATAGGGCGTCATTCCTGGCCTACTAATTAATGTACGCAGTAGAGATGGGGAAAAGTGAGATTTGTCGGAGATTGACAAATCAACGCCATTTTGGAACGTTGTTCTTTTTGAAAAAACACAGGAATCAAGATTGCCCGTACAATACTCATTAGTACCTTCTGCACTGATAAAATAATAATAAAATCAACAAGTCTTCCAATTCAATTATTGATTCATTCAAAAATTGTCTCAGGTATAATAAAAATCTATTTAGACGTAGCGAAGACAAAAAAAATTATTGGTTTTGGGTAAAAATTAGAAAAAGGGCATAAAGCAGCGTCATTTTTCAGCCGGAGTCTGTCGGAAGCAATTACAGCTATCCCATCGATCACCGGCATCGTTTCAATCACAGTCATCGTTTCAATCACCGGAATGGTTGTGCGTCTAAACTTTCAAGGTGATCCATAAACCACGTAACGCGTTTTTTATCCTTTCTTCACCTATCCCTCCCCCCATGTAACGCTATGTTACATTACGCTATGTTGTGTGTTACGTAACTTTTAATCCCAAAAAATAATTAATTTAGTCGAACTGTCAAAATAAATATGAGCAGTTTCTAATTAATCAAGTTTCTTTAGATAAGTTTCATTCAATGAAAAAATAAAATAAATAATGAAGCATCACACTAACTATTTTTTCCTTTTCCCTAATCGTGGCTATACAAAAAATGCTCGATAATTTTGTGACATGCTTGAATATGGATTCCTTCCACGAATTTATTGTATGAGAAGCGTCACAATACAATAGCCCTAACATTACCCTACCATACTTTATATTCGATGTAGGCGACCTTCGTCGGAGCCGTTAAATCTGTTCTCTTAAGAAGATATTAGAACTCATGAAAACTAAGCAAATTTCCAAACGAAGAGTAACGAAAACGAAAAGGGTTTTCAGATGGATTGCACGTGGTGATATTGTACATAAATACTATTTCTTTAAAAATAAACATGTGTATCAACGTTACGTGACATCAGGTCGAACTGACCCTCCTCCCAACCGTAACAGCATATAACATTAGAGCATACCCCCCCCCCCCCCCCTGTAGAGACAGTTACGTGGTTTGTGGATGGCCCCCAATCGCCATGGTATATGTGAGAATATAGCGAGAGTTCGGTTGAAGGTTAGACCTCAACGTACTTGCTGGAGAACACATGTGGTTAACCACAGATGTGGGTTGAGTGTATGTGATACAAAAGAGTGGCCGCATAACGAAACGAAGTGAAGGTAACAATAATCAATCAGATTTTTCATTTTCACTTTCAGTACTTACAGTCGTGAGGCTGAGCGTAAGCAGTTGTTTAGTGCATGCGGTTTGTCGCAGTGAAAATTTTAACAAAACTAATTGCTGTGATTTTGTCACATAGCTTCCGAATCGCAAATCGCAGTGACACCCCAGAATTACGGTGGTTTAATCACTGTGACATAAGATCACACCCATCTCCAGTAGGCAGTCTGCCTGTACACTTCGAAGAAACAAGATCGAAGCCATGGCAGCGAAATTGTTACGTTGAGCTAAATATATCTGGTTTTGTGCGCCAAACGTGTTGTATCAATACGAAATATTAAGTCTTCAGGGTGAGAGCCACTCTCAAGTCGCATCCTTGTAGGACTCGCTATCAACTGCAAACCTAAAGCTACAAAAGAGACAATTTTGACTTGCACTCGTGTAATACTAAAAATTTTAATAGGCCAAAACCTTGACAATTTAGTTATATTTTGATTTATTTCTAGTAGTGTTTTTCGTTACCGTCCTTTTTTTGCAGCGATTGCACATATAAAATGGGACAAAAATAAATTTTTCAGGTTCAAAATTTGTTCAAACCGTATAATTTAATGTACTTTAACGTGATTTTTATTGTTCTATTATTTTTTGTTGAATTCTCGTTTCATTGTTTCATACTCCATATATTTCGTTGCTTTTTGTTGTAAATTTGCTCATAACGTAATATTATTATTAAATTTTTGTATATCTGAAATTATTTTCCCATTAAATTTAATTTTGCCAAACGCAGGCAATAAGATTGCAAGTGATGTGTGTTACTGAAACTGAGGCGCAGTCAGACTAAGGTTCAGTTTACTGACACATGACGTCATGACGCCAGGCGCGGGGAAAGAAAGACCATAATGCTGGCAAAGGAAGGGTAAATGAGAAGTTGGTTGGTGATGGAGGGGGGAATGGTAGGGGGGGTTGACAGCTATGTAACATTGAGAGAAAACAATAATAAATAATGCAAAATATTAAAAATTGTGTTTCATCAATCCAACATTTGTCCCATTGAACCGGATATCGGATTGCGACGAAAAATTTTAGCACAGTCCACTCGAGAGTTTTATTGTGGGTAAGCCTATCGGGCTGATGGTAATGAGATGCGAAATTCGCTGTCGATGCCAAAAACAGGGTGACCAGATTTAGCAGAATTCTGCTATTTTGGCAGAATTTACCCACCAATTTACGGCTTAGCAGTATCCCTAGCAGAATTGAAAAATTTGGCAGACTTCAGCATAATCAGACCCAAATTCACCAGACAATTGGCAGTATTCGCCTTTTACTACCTTTCTGGATTTTATTTTGAAAATCGCATTTACATATCAGTAAATTATTTGAGCAAATCCATTTTCTTGATCCGTAAAATGTTGTTTACAAAGAATTTGCTATTTTGATCAATATAGATTCAAAATTTCCCAATTTTGTACGTAAGCCTGACATACAAACAATTGACACCAAATACTGGGAGCTAAAATTGGACAGAGCAGTTGGCGAGGAAGTTCTGGTAGCACAGCAATGGATTCCGAAACCGAAATGACCAGGGCAGATGGAACTGAAAAGTGTCCAATTTTGGTCAATTTTACAAAGGCCGCGATGATTATACCAATGTTCTATACGGCTTGTGAACGAATATTCTCTGAAATGACGGAGTTACGGAACAAATTTAAGAACGACCACGTTTCAGCAATCCTCCTTGTAAAAGAGGAAGTAAAAGACCAGGAAGGGTGCGTAAATTTTACACCATCCAGAAATATGATCATGATGGCTCAAGACTCACTTGCATATAAAAATACTGCCACACCAGATGTAGATGATGCTTTAAATAAGCTTAAAATTAAAAAAACGTTTGAAAACTACTTTCAGCAAGTATCAAAACAGCTTTCAAAAAGTTTAGCAGATTTCAGCAGAATTTACCCAAACATCTAGCAGAATGTTGAATCAAAATCTGGTCACACTGGCCAAAAATCATTTATAGTGAATGATGGTGATGCCGGCAGTGAATTTTGATGACGTCCAAGAAGCGGAGTGAAAAACGAAGCGAACAAAATGACACAACTGCGTTGTTCTTTAATGCCATAGCGGTAAATATACAAACCAAAAATGACACATTTTTTGTTTTTGAATCTGTCAATTGCAGATTCATTCCAAAGATTCGTAATCCAAGTCCGGACGCTTTTTTCAACTTTTCAATTACGAATTGTTGCAATATTGCTCAAGATATTTAAATTCTCAATTATTGCTAAAAAATTAAAATTAGTTTTTGGAAGTACGATCATAACGATTTTTATCAGTGAGATTTTTATTACTGACGCAGGTTTTTACTGACGCTAAATTTTGAAAATACGGGATGTTTTATTTATCGCAAATTAATCAAAGGTGTATAACCTGTATTTCATTCGTCAAGCCCGGACGTACCTCTTTTTCCATTTGTGCCGAACTTTTACCTAGTTGCGTTTTAATATTATCTTAAGAGTTTAACTACTTGAAGTGATTTAATCTACAGTTAAATACAACTATTTGACATAACGTATAATTGTTAATGTTTAAATCTAAATCAGTTGAAAACAATCAGTTACATAAATTCAAGTGCTCGATCAATTGTTAGTTCGTTCATCCAAACAAGGGATCTTGAAAAAGTTTTATTCAATTGATCTTCAATTACCTGGATCTATTTTGGAGTTGCTTGCGCAAATACTAAATTCATGTGTATGATCACAAACTTTGAGGAAGTCAATTGGGTATTTTGGATTACGGAAACTTTTGTGTGGATTTGGCTTCAACTGAAAATATTAACAAAAGCGTTCGGTTCTTCACTTAGCGATCATTCTCCGTTCATCTAACTCACCTGGGACAATCAGCCACTGCATCAACTCAACTGAGCACTGCCAGAATGAAATTTTACGGAACTGAATACCACGGACTATTTCTGACTGCTAGGATTACCAGGCTTGCTTCGTTTTTTGTCTTGTTTTTACTTTTTTTCCGATATATAATTTAACTAATCTCATATTCAATTTTTTATCACATTCTTTTTTTTTGTAAGTTCAATTCGATTCACGGATTCCAGTGTCCACATCATGATCTTGGCTTGTGCCGCCGCGTCTTGCAAGGACGTAAATTCCGATCGGCTGCTATCCTGCCATGGTCTTTGCGGTGGGTGCTTTCACCCTAAATGCGTGGGCCTCTCGGGTGGGGTAGCTGATAAAATACAAGCCAAGGACTCGGGTGTTTATTGGTATTGTTCAAAATGCCGAAAGTTCTCACTCAGCGCACTTTCCTCGCGTTTTTTAGAATTCAATGCATAGCTTCGTAATCTTGTTTCTTCCCTAACAAACTCGGCACTTATTCATGTTTCGCTTCTCAAGTCAATCGACTCTCTAAGGGAATTCGACCCCCAGTCGGAGACAGATACCCACTTGAACCCAGCCAAGGGCCCTGCTCCTACTCTGCATAAGTCTATGCAAATCAAGGTGAACTTCATCAATGGTAACCAGATCTGTCAAATCAACTTTAACTCTACCACAGGACCCCAATCTAATTAGCCTCTCCCTCCCTTGGCCAAGTAGTAGCAACATACCCTTTCCGATTCAATCATCCTCCAATGAGATTCCTTCGCAACCTGGCTACTCCTTAAACCCCATCAACAATATCACCCCAGATCCCGCAAAGCAACCCCCACATGCCCCCATCCCATCTATTCCTCCTTCGACATCCACTCAAGCCCTGCGTCCGATGAATCCTTCCAGTGGTCTTTCAATCTCCACCGCCCCCACTGGTTTGCCAGACTCCCTGCTGGTTCCTGCTCCCTCCTCTCGCAATGTGCTCGATTCAACGCACAAAGCCGTCTGCACTCTGAGGACAGTCCCTAAATCTAGATCAATATTCGTTACTGAGCTTGTACCTTCGACGTCCACCGATGACATGATTCATCATATCGCTAACGTCATTGGCGTGGATGTTGTCACAAGCAACGTTACGGTGCTTAAGCTGTCAGAGGGCAGATGTACCTCATTAAAGATTATCGTCCCCCCATCCCTCTTCGACCTCGTGATCAACAAACATAATTGGCCAAAAGACGTCTTCGTTGAGAAGTTCGTACCAACAGGACCCACTACCGCAAGCTCAGGTAGAGCTACGCCTGCTCCCCCGGTTTCCACTGCTGCCTCATCCTCACCGAGAAAAAATTCCAATCCTTCTCCATATACTCACAAAACGTGAGGGGTCTCAGAACCAAGACCCACTCAACCTTCCTCTCCTCTCACTCCTTGCCCCACGATGTTCTCTCCCTGACAGAAACTTGGTTCTTCCCCAATATCGGAGACCTTGAGATCCTCGATCAGGACTTTACCAACTTCCGCTATGACCGCTGCCAGGGCGACCCCAATCGACGGGACGGCGGTGTACTTGTCGCAGTTCGTTCTTCTCTAAACGCCTCTCTCATGCCTTATCCTCCTGTAGAACCACTTGAACTCCTCTCCGTACGGATCCAATTACCCTCTCCTCTCCTGACAATGGCGTGTTCACGCGCCTTTCAGTAGCACTTGAATCTATAGTTAGATCCACAGCTGATAAAGACCACTTGATGCTCTTATGGGACTTTAACCTCCCCCACATTGATTGGACTTTTGATTCTGAATCTGACTGTTTTACTGCCTTTAACCCCACCTCGCCTCCTGAAGTCACGTTTATAGACACCTCTAAATTTTACTCCCTATCCCAACTCAATAGCGTTAAAAACCAAAACCAGCGCCTGCTTGACCTAGTCCTCTCCAATGAACCTCTTAATGTGCATGTTTTCCCCTGTCCTACAGCACTTTGCAACATTGACCTACACCACCCTCTCCTCTCTATTTGTATATCTTTTTATACTAACACTCACTCCTCCTTCTCTCCCCCTCCGCCACCTAGATTCCACTTCCGCAGAACCAACTTTGATATTCTGCTGGATAGTCTTAGTGAGTCCCTCCATGAATGGCAACGTGCGGCGCATTACCCCCTTGTCGGCACTTCCAGTATCTATGATGCTCTGCGCCACTCCATCTGCTCCTCGACACCCTTCTATTCACCTCCCCCCCTTGACCTTTCCCCCTGTTGGTACTCTTCAGAATTGAAGTCTCTAAGGAATAGACAAAACTCCTTCTGGAAAAAATATCTTCACTCTGGTTCACGTGAAGATTACGATAAATTTTCCACTTCTTACGACGTCTTTGCCTCCCTTGTCGACTCCCACTACAAGGCATACTTGTCGTCTGTTAAATTTGATATCACCTCCAACCCCCATCTATTCTTCTCCTTTGTGAATTCAAAACGGAAGCGTAAAGGGGATAACTGCCCGCCATCTTTTTCCTTCCTCGGTACGACGAGTGATGACCCCCTAACAATTTCAAACTTCTTTGCCAACTTCTTCTCGTCTACCTTTATGGATGTTCACTTCACGCCAGATGCTGATTACTTCTCCTCCCAGCATTCCTCACAGCCTCATCATTTTAAAGCTGAAACTAGCTGGTTGCTCCGATTCCTTCCTAAGGTGGACCAGGTCTTATCTATGTAACCGCCCATACCGTGTTCGTTTTAGATCCTCCCTCTCCTACAGTTTTAATGCATCCGATGTTCCTCAGGGTAGTCACATCGGCCCACTGCTATTCATAACCGCCACAAATGACTTATCTAAAGTTGTGTTGCACTCAAACATACTTTCGTATGCTGATGACACCAAGATATACAAAAGCATTGCTCACCCCTCTGACTATCTTAAGCTACAGCTTGATCTGAATCGCTTCTCTGAATGGTGCTCTAAAAGCAACCTTATTTTGAATGTATCAAAGTGTGAGCACATATGTTTCTGCCTTAAATGCAACCATATCCCCCACACTTTCTCTCTGAATGGTTCGAATTACGAATTGCATCCTTAATCTGGGCGTCTATCTTGAGTCCAAACTCTCTTTGCTTGATCATCTTAATTACGTGCTGCGGAGAGCTGGTGCAACGTTGGGGTTTATCACTAGATGGTCTAGAGAATTCGCCGACCCATACGTCTACAAAAGGCTGTTCACCTCCCTTGTCCGCCCTATAATAGATGCGCTTCCCAAGTCTGGTCTCCTTACCACAAACTTCATATTGGGCGAGTTGAGGCCATTCAAAAACACTTCCTTAGGTTCGCTCTCCGTCACCTTCCATGGTCCGATTCCGTCCACCTTCCCCCTTACACAGATCGCCTTAAACTCCTTAACTTACAATCTCTTTCTGGGCGCCGCGTCTTGGCTGATCTTTCTTTCATACACGGTTTTGTCGAGGGAGATATTGTCGCCCCTGACATCCTCAAAAAGATTGCTTTTAGACCCTGCGGTAGAGACCTAAGGTCAAATGCACCCTTTGCCCTTGCTTACCACCGCACAGACTTTGGCATGATGGAACCCGACACTCGAATGCTGAGAGCTTACAATGGTGCTGTGCCTCTTCTCCAGGCTGCAGTGGGATCCACTAGTGTCCGGTCTATCTTTCGGAGGTGCGCCGACAGTGCCCCTTCGCGTTAGTCTCATCGCTGGTTTCCCTGATTCGTTTGGACACTTTTATATATTTATTTGTATTCTCAAACTGTATTTGATTTTCTTTTATGTATTTGTAATATTACACTGTTTTTGCTTGATATCTCCGTTTTGTGAACTTGCCCTAAGTTGAGTTAATAAAAAAATAAATAAATAATTTTTATTGGGAGTTTTTGGGAGTTTTTTTCTATTGGTTGGAGACAACTGCAATTGCTGGAAAAACAATATTGATCTGTCGCAGGCTGTTCCATACATTAGATACACATGAGCGATGCAAAGAAGCGGTGCACCTGAACAAGAATTTGGCAGTTGCTTTCAAGTTTCAGTATTTGAGAGCTGCGCTGTTGCATTGAAGCTTAGAGAAGTGAATTATCACGTGCATTGTAAAGGTGCCTACAGACGATCATAGAAAAATACATCATGTTATATGACATATTTGTATCATATTATATCTATGACATATTATATGATGAATTGTATACACACGTTCTAGAAAATATGACGAAAACTATGATGTAAATTTTCTATGATGAAAAAATATGACAAGGTGATTTTTACTGTACACACTACACACCACAGAATTTAATATTACATATCGTTACTCTAATTCTAAAACCTCCTAACCGCCAAAAACAAAATTTTACAGGAGAGCAAAATAACTGTTTGTTTGTTTGTGGGAGGTTTTGGTGTTGATATAAATTAAACTCGTTCTAAAGATTCCAAATTGCATTTCAAAATGAAAAAAAGCCAGTTTTTGAAAAAAAAATCTAAAGTTAGCGTTTTCGTGGAGTTGGGAGGTTTAATAGTTAAATTCATTTATGAGCTGTGGAGTTAGAAGTTTTTAAAATTAAAATGTTAAAGACTCTTTGTGGTGCAGAATTTCACTTTAATCAATAAAAGTAACACATAATACAGACAATAATACAAAACAAAGCTATGTATTTTCGTTGTGCTCCTGATAAGGCAAATTATCATAAAAAACATGATAGTCTGCAGGCAATGTGACTTTTAGCTGCTCCAGATGTTCGTACTTTGTCTTTGTAATTCGTATGCGTTCCTTATACAAATTAGGCAGGTCTTCTAACGTGACTGGCTTAATAGTTCGGTTAACTCTTGCTGGAAGGTCTTGCCAGTTATTGGATAACCTAAGTTTGTATTGAATTGTCCTTTTCGGACTATATCGTAAGGCACGAATATTGGTAACCACTGGATCACCTGTGCGTGTTCCAGGCCGGATTGATTTTACAAACTTTACCGTATCGAATTTTTTGAAAAAGTTAAAATTCAGATACTTTACTTTATATGTATTTGGCCTTTTGCGTGCAGCCTCGCAAATCTTTATATAATCAGCCGGGACATTTATAGTTTTATTTTTCATTTGTCGTTCTATAAGGGAGTGCATTTGCGTTTTTTCCTTGTAACCTAGTACGATGCAATTTTTTTTTACTACAATATCGAAGAAAACACTTAGTTGTACAAGTAATATTAATATCTATTATTATTTTTAAACAGAAACATAATGAAAATCATGAAACTTCTCAAAACCTTGTATGCAGCGTTGTACACTGAAGAAAAAACTGGAGATAGAAGCTTTTAGAAGCTTTTTTTTAATTTTCATGGAAAATTTTGTGCAATGGAGTTAGGGATTTTTTTGCTAATGATATAACAGGACTTTCCCGAAACATTATGCTGATAATTTTTCGCACATGTGTGTAATGTCGCCAGAGCTATCGAATAAAACAAAAATCACATTTTTGAAGAAAATGGAGTTAGGAGGTTTTAGAATTAGGGTAACGATATATTTCTAATGTTGTGTGTTGTTCGAAGTTTTCATATACAAATTGTATTTCACGAAAAATAGAAGTGAGCAAAGTGTAAATTAAATGAGTGATGAATGTAAAATTGTGTTTGAAAATTATAAATAAAATATTAAAATTATATTTTATTTTCCCAATTACCACCCTCCGTTTTATTTACAAAGGAATTACTTGCTGCATAAATATAATATAGTTTCGTAGCAAAAAGAAATATTGAAGTCCAATACTGTTTCCGAAAGAAACAGTTAAAATTTAAAACTGGCGTCACTTTTCATCATACATTTTCATCATAGATTTCTTTATTTATGTGTCATATCTATGATGAATCGTCCACACGATCATACAATATGACATATATATGATGAAACATCATAGAAATATGTCATATTTTTTCGTCATATGCCGTGTGTACAGCTTCATCATATTTTTTCGTCATATGTATGATGAAACATCATAGAAATATGATCGTCTGCAGGCACCTTAACCCACATAAATTTTATACAAAAAAAAGGTTCAACACTTTAATGACGTTAAATTCGCGGACAAAATAACAAACGCGATGAAATTCTCATACTTCACTACGCGGAATATTGAGAGACGAGGGCCCTTAAACACACACTGAAAAAATCTGCTTCATGGCTTGTCAAGACCACTACATTCAGGAGGTTTTATTTATGTGGGCATATGGTAAACAAGTATGGGGTGTACCAAACAGAGCAACATCAAAATCATCCAACGATGCCAAAACAAAGTGCTGAGAAATATCGTCAGTGCTAAATGGTACGTCAGAAATCGCGACTTACACAGAGACTTGGGAATAGATACAGTAGAAAGCACCATAAAAAAATTCGCGGAAGCTTATGAACAGGGACTTTATTAAGCATGCTAATGCGGAGGCAATCCAGCTCTTGACAACTGAGGCCTAGTAAGGAGGCTTAAGAAGTTGAATTTTTGAATTTTTTTATTCCAGTATAAATTAAATACAACGCTGTAGTTTAACAATTTATAACAACTACGACCCCTGCAGAATTGTAATATAGTTGTACGACGACTTGTCCATACATAATTATTTTAACTTACAAAACTAAATACTAAAACTAAACTTGGAAAACTAAATCACTAAGTGTGCATTGTCTGTTATGATGTTTATCGATTTTTTTTCCTTTGCTTTTGCTTTTATTATTATTTAATAATAATTTATAATAATATTTAATAATTTTTTTATTATTTTGTTTTATTTTTTTTTATTTTTTCTATGTAACTATTTGAAAGGGATTCAATATGATATAAAATCGAGCGAAAAATATATGTATTGTTTTCTGATATTTAGAGGAAATTTAGTAATAATATTATCTGTGATGATTTTTATAATATTTTTATGAATCGAAAATAAAATAATTATATGCACTTTATTCGTAAGATTTTTTAATGTATCAATAACGTTTATACTATATTTCGCAGCTTCATTTGGATCATCAATTGTTAGGATTGATAACCAATCCATTTTCATTGCTTCTTTTTTCAACTGAATATAATTAATAGAATTCTTAGTTTCTTTGCGCATAACTTCATTGTTAATTTTCTCAATTTTAGGGAATAATGGATAATGATCATTGAAAATATTTTCAAGTTTAATGGCTTCGGTTCGAAGAGATTTTGTTTTATTATAAAAATTATCAATACATGTGCCCTCGCTAGGGTTATTAACTGATGATCGAGAAATCGTTTGGAAGCAAGGTATATAGCCTCTTTCGAGTAGGTTATTCAAATGCTCATTATTTAAATTATCTGATTCCATCAAATCTATGCTAAAGTCAACTACGATTATATGGTTTTTAGAGTAGATTTTTTTTTAGATAGAAGAGATTTAAGATTTTTTATAAATTCACTTTTGGGTAAGTCATGACATCTATATAAAGAAGAAAGTTCTAAAATGTTATTATGATCCATATTTATAGTTGAATGTAAAATTTTAAGTTTGCCTATTTCAATTATACCAGTGTCTTCAGATATATAATTTTTGAAAAAGATTACAACACCATCAGCTCGATTAATTTTACTACTATTATAGTATATTTTATATCCTGGAAGTGTGTAATACTTTAAATATTCGATATTCCATGTCTCAGAACATATAAAAATGCTAGGCTTTATATCAAAGCTTTCAATGAAAACCTGTAGATTTGTATAATTAGCGTTGATACTTCGAATGCTTACATACAGAATGTATTCCTCGTTGGATTTTTGTAGATGATACTTGAGTGTATTGACGTAGATAGCTTCACGTTGAATCAGTTGTACTTGTAAGGTTTCCAGTATTTCAAATTTTTGGTCATGAGTTGCAAACGATAATATAGAAAAATGTATATCCTGATTAAGAAGAAAACTTCTGTCCATTAGCTGATAATTTAGAAAATCTTTTTCCATTGTTAATAATAAATACTTGGTTTATATTAAATACTGGTATCACTGGATAGTTTGTGTTATTGACAATTTTTGTCCACATAGCTTTAAATGTTTCACAATTATTGCTGTCACAGGCCTCATGATAAACTCCTCTCTTCTTTGCCAAATATTGATTTGCTCAAATGCAGTTTATGCATCTTCTTTCACTTCTCAGTATTATGAAGAATTATAATATTCTAATTATAATTATTTTTCTTTTCTTCTCAAATACTACATTTAATTATTTTACAGTCAGTAAATTTGTGTTTGTAACCTTGACACTTCTTGCAGAAATTTAAGTTGAAATCATGTCTATATCTACATTTTTGATATCCAATGTATAACCCTCATTGGTAAGTAATTTGTTAATAAAAATTTGGCTTAACTTTCAACTTAATGCATCTAGTATTCTACTTTTTAGGATATATATATTCTATCTTGAAGGAGTCACTTTCAACACTGTTTCTATCACATTTATGTTGTTTAGTTTCATCTTCAGTTAAATCATTATCAATGCCATAAATCCTTATTAAAGGATCATATTTTTCAGCAAACTTAACTTGTGCTATATTTCCAAAATCATGTTCTATTGCTGCTTTGACATCTTGACTAGCATTTTGATTGCGTTTTACAATTATACTTTTTTTCCCTTTCCTAATATTAATAATAGGGTTTTTAGCTTTAATTAAAGCATTTTTTTGCCTCCAAATAATCGGTTTCACTTTAAGAGTTATCTTAGTATGATTTATCACATTTATGAGTAATAGTTATAGTTTTTATATTATTATCATTGTTAACAGCATTTTTGTCAAAAATATTTGAATTCATTTTGACTGCGATGCATACGTATGACTCATAAATGTGCTATTTCTTTCGAAATTAGATCTAAGAATTTTGTTGTTTTCAATCAGTTCATTATTATTTTTTGTTATCTCTTTAATTAACTTTTTAGCAATTTTATTCACCTTTATTAGCATATCCATAGAAAGTACAGAATAGATGCTATCAATGGAATCTTCCTCTTCGTCATTAGACTCAGTTGCTGAAGGATTTTGACTTTTCGGATTTAAAATTTCCTGATTGATTAGTTCAGCTTATCAAATTCTAAAATTCTCATGGTCCTTATCTTGCACATGTTTGGTATTGTAGGTTAGGTTATGCTCATAACATACCATTAAAGAATTGGTGATAAAAAAACCCTTTCCTTTTTTGACTCTTTTCACAAAACAACTGTTGCAGTATGGTACATCACATAATATGCAGACAAATTGACTAAATTCACTTTGTGGGTGACTACATATATTTATTTTAGGAAGCACATTTCGCGCGTCTTCACCCGCCGACATTGCGAAAAGTTACAGTTAATTTTTCTAGTTTATTTCAATTTTATTTAATTTAGTTTATTATTGGTAAAACCATAATTACTGCTTGCTTATAGACACTGTTATTACGCGCGTCGCACTCAACAACAGTAACACACAGTTACAAAACAGTACTTTTGAGTCGCTCGATAAAATGTTTTCACTCAAAATAATTAATTTCATATAATAAAATAAATTATCAAATCAATAAATCTTGAGCTTTTCTCTTAAACTTTCAGTCTAGTGCAAATATAGCAGAAGAAGAGTGTGCAAGTTTCAATTCTACATCGCATTACCAGCTAGTTTTTTATTTATTCAGATAAGTCTAATTTATTTTGTTAAACAAGTTTTTTGAAAATTAATTACGATATAATTTTTTTAAGTGTTTATTTTAATACAAAATTTTTATATTATTGTTATAATGGTAACTCCCAAAAAACCTATTGTGGGGAACATATCTTTGACTGTTGTAACAAGTCACGTGCACATGTAGAGCTGATTCTCAAATCAAAAGTTCAAACGGTACACCTAGTATTGCAGTATTGCACTTAGCGGGGCACTTCATCCGGACCAAATGGAGGGAAACCCCACGGTGTTTATTGAAGTGATCATGCCAGACTTAATTTTCGAGCAATTTTCAGTTGATTGCTAGAATTTCTCCATGATTTCTGAAGAGATGACAGTTGGAACGCCAACATGTTTGCAAGTTGGTTCGAACGTGTGTGGCAAATGTACAACCAAGGTCGAGAAACAAGTTGGCGTACATGTTGTATCGTGTATGGGCCGTATTACGAATCGCAATGCTATTTGATAACGCGGTGAAATGAAAACTGTTTTTCATCTTGCAATGCATGTTCAGTTTTGTTTTATGTATGTACAGCTTGGGGCATAAGGATGAATAAGGATAACGTGATGAATTTCCCGTACTTCACTACACGGAATATCGAGAGACGTCGGCCTAACATCACACATGAACAAAGCCTACTTCATGGCTTGTCAATACATGCAGAGGGTTTTGTGTAAATGGACGAAAAATCTAAAGGAAAATGGCGTCGAAGTAACTCACATTAAGCGTTTATGATATTTTACGCTGTCAATTTAATTTTCCGTTGGCGAGAAAAATGCTTAATGTGAGGGTTAAAAAACTTGGAAGAGGACTTAGCTGAACTCTTCAACCATAACTAGCCTATACTGTCACGTGCATAATTTTCTACTTCGCGACGAGCCTCCGAGCCTCCGGCATATTGCCCGCGAAGAAAGGTCATGGGTGGGCGCCACTCGTTTTGGACGAGGCACCTACGCGATTCACGGTCAAAGCGAGAAATCCCGCGGTCATGTCAAACAAAGGAATCAATATGTTGCGATGCAACCAATAAGAAAACGTTGGTGCCAGTTTACAAATTTTCCAAAGTTTCTTCTTAATCTATGCTGTCTATCTATACAAGATCGCTCCTTAACCTGCACTGTCTCATATATGCCCTACTCTAGTGCGTGGAACGCTAGTTAGTTCTATATCTGTACATGCATGTCTTCAACCTATTACTTATCTTTACTAATGTACGTGGTTGTGTTTCGACTGCCTACCCCTGCCGCTCTTGTTGCTTCTGCTTGATGATCAATGCTGCTTGATGACCAACTTAAAAATGGCAGTTCTCCCGAGTATCTTTTGTCGTGCGTTCGATACCGAATTTACAGTGCGTTTCTTTGCTTGCAATTCGCGCTTTCGATTAAGTTTCTCATATTATACAATTGTCAAAGTCCCTACTCAGAAGCACACTGTATGCAATTTATATCTTCATGGAATAAAGTTGATGACTCTTAAGCGTTCTTTTCGTTCCTATAGAGATTTTCACTCAACATGTCAATTATAACTTCAAATCAATATTGAACAAATTACTCTAACTTATCGATTCATTGTATGATCGCCTTTTCTTCACCGTCCTCAAATTAAGCACATGCACTGCCACTTGTAAGTTAATAATGTCTTAGTTCTGAGCGCTTTGATCACAGCTTAAATATTCTTGTCTATTTTATTCACTTTCAACTGCGTTCTTGCTCTAAGTTTTTCTTATAAAGTTTGTTATAAAGTTTTTCTTCATTCACACGTCGTAGCACATTTTAGTTCTAAGCCTTTTAATCACACCTTTAATATTTCTATAGTTTTTTTTTCACTTCTGTCTTCTTCCAAACCCAAATTGGTCGTCGATATACGCTTCTGCTTTAAACTCAAGTCCAAATTCTTATTTTCTTATTCTACTAATTGTTTGCTTCTATGCCCTAACCGTCGCTGGCACCTTCCACGATCTTTTCGGACTTTTCACTCAAACTTTCCTTCTATTACTCGCGAACGTATTTCACGCGACCACGATTTTCTCCAATGTTTTCCCGGCCCACGTGGCTCACGATCCGCGTCAAATTTTGCAAAAATCCCCCCAACTCAATTATACTCCCTGCCCTAATAAACGTCCCAGCCGGAACCTCGATACCGCGATCAAACCAACTCAAAAAGAATAAAAAGAGACACGTTTCTCGTTAGGGACCCCTTACATCCTTCTTGTCCTAGCCATCCTAATGGATGTCAGATTCACACGACCTCAATATCTCGCGTCGCTCGTGTCCTCGGGCAGACGTGTCCTGAGTTACGTACTCCCTTCTGCACGATCCCCAGCCGTATTTTTTAGTCATTCAACTCTAGTAAGAAAGTTGTAAGTCGTAGTTCGCGACCGTGATAGGTGGCGATAGTACTCATAGCTGGTGTTATGCAACCCGTTTAACACCTATTCGTTTGTGGAGCTAAGCCAGTCAAATAGAGCATCGTTAATGGTACACTCAGAGTCGACACTGTTTGTTCACATGAACTCGAAAATGCATAAACTTAAAGATCGAAATGTAGTTCGTTTACAATTTTTGGCTTATTAATACAAATACTAATACAGATATTAATATAAATATTTAATAATCTACCCTTATTCTATACATGTTTTCGGTATCTTAGCACAGGTACTCTGCCGAGGGTTCTGTTGGTTGGCCAACTGCTTCTTCTCCTATCGATATCTTCTCCTGCTGTTATGGAGACGCTGGATCTCTTTGCGCAACCGCAGTCGCTCTTCCTGGCCCACGGCGGTTAGTAATTGGCGCCTGACTGCCTCGTTTGCTCTTCTAAACCGCGCCTCCACCCCCGATCTGTTTTTTGCCGTTGGCGCTTCCTTCCTTGGAAGTGTGTCCTCCTGTAGTTGATACTTCCTTCTGGCCAGGCACTCCTTCAAGCTTAAGGGTCTCGGTCCCACCTTTAAGTCCCGTAGTGCCTCCTCTAATGAGCGACCCGAAGACCTCGACATGGGACGTATCCCCTGTAAAACAACCCGTGTATTTCGCGTTTTCAGATCTGAGCCGATAGGTTCTTTGGAACTTTGGAACTTTGGAACCGTGTTCGGTCAGCCCGAATCGGTCCGATAGGTTCCTAAGAACCGTGTTCGGTACGTGGATTTTCGGAGCGCTAATAAGTTACACTTACTTATTGATTTTCTGGCGGCCAAGTCCAAGTTATTTGCGGCTAGTCCAATTCTTCTTCTTCGGTTTGCGGCCAAGTCTAAGTTATTTGCGGCTAGTCCAAGTCTTCCTCTATTGTTTGCGGCTATGTCCAAGTTATTTGCGGCTAAGTCCAAGTAGTTTGCGGCGAAGTCCAGGTAGTTCATCAGCTATTCCGGGTTTTCAGTCGGGTCTTCCTGTAATTCTTCAGCTGTTCCGGATCTTCAGTCGGGTCTTCCTTCCTGGGCGAATTTCCGCTTGTCGTGTGCCCACCTTGGGTAGTCGATTCTCCTAATTACTTTGTCATCCCAATTTTCTCGTTATTTATCGGAAAATTTTGTGTCGAGTACATTTTCCCGATCAATGTTCAATCGATGATCATTGATCGTTGTATTGATTGTCACGTTGCCATATTGCGTTTCCGTCCTGGTGGTACCATCTAGTGGCTGCTGGCGACTGCGAGTAACCTGCGCTTACAAGATCATTGCTGTTCTTGCTGTGATATTGATTCAAGGACTGAATTGAAGTGTGCTTTAACCCAAATCAATATCACTTTTCATGTTTTTATTCACAAACAATTTTAACAGCGGAGCTAAGCAAATCGCGCAAAGGCCTAAACAAACCTCGTTTCTGGGCGTAGAGAGGCGGTGGTGAATGAATAGTAGTGGTCAAATATGGCGTTACTAACGTATGCTGAACTTTTCATTACTTTTTCATTGAAGACACTGGAGATTTTCTTTACAGAGCAGAGTCAAGGGAAAAATCATTGGTAATCATTGAATTAATGATCAAGGAATGGCCTTAATGTTCATCTTTACTTAAAGAGAGCGAGGGAAACATTTGTTTCTTACCCCTCGACCTTTATTCACCATAAAAAATCCACGATTGCTCCTATTAGTCACTTTGCACTTGTGATTAGCGATTTGGCTTTGTATTGGTCAGCATGTCCTTCCTGATTTGTCGATATACAAGTGTTTATAATGCGTATGCGTTGTATATTATTCAATAAAAATACTGCTCTCCTTTGGATGTGGTGCAAATATTTTTGCTTGAGATTAGTATGTTCCTCAATATGTCAAAAGAGTTTGTTTTGAGCACCGAAATTGTTTTACTTATTTAAAAAATGATTAAAAAATATCGGCTGTTTCACTGTTGAAAAAAAACTAGGTGAAACTGTGAAATAGAGTAGGCATTATTGGTGAACGAGATTTTGAGGAATCAAGAATCAGTTTTTACTTAATTCTCAATCCTATTGTTATTAATTCAATGCTGGTATTGACTCTGTTTGCCCTGTTTTTTGTTGGTCAATATGTAATATCCTTAGATCATAGAGAACATAAAATTCGTCTATATAAAAGCGTGCTTGCGAGTTAATGGTGAACTAAGCCTGTATGTTTAGCCGCAAACCACCAGCTCAAGCGCATATTTTATTTTATGATGTTATAAAATTCAAATTCTGATTTACAGGTGGTTTAACTAGATTTACAATAGATGTAATAAATTCTGCAATAGTCTCCTGCATATATACATTTTTGGGATTTCTTTTCATTTTAATTCAGAAAATTAGCTTGTCAAAAGAAAAACATCCTCGTTTTTAAATTTGGTCACACCAATTTCTCATTTTCAGCTAGCGTGTGAGGTTTCCTGTTCTCCATGATCCAAGGTAGTAAATAGCACGCCCTTAGTAAATTTTAAGTTTATACTCGATATACTGTAATTTTTAGAACAGTGTAACTTGTAAGCGGTGTAGTGTAACAGTTATGGCATTTTGTCCATCCCTGTCGTGTTACTTTTCCTTGGTTAACCCTTAAAGTGACGCGATGAGTGAAGCGACGCCTCTTTACCAATTCTTGATAGGAAGGCGCCCGAGGAACAACTTTCAGTCCTTTGTTGTTACTCGAAAGGTAAGAAAACACTTTCGAGTAACATCAAGCATAATAATTTGAAAACCTGACAACTTTAACATTTGTTACCGAATTTTTCAAGCGCCTCGACTTTACTCGACCAAATTTGTCGAGTACCATTTCTCAAGCTCGAGCTCGTTTCCCCTCCATGACGTCACGCGAAACTCTCTCAAAAATCATGCGTGAGAAAGTACGTGAACGCCAATCTCGAGACTGAAACATATTGCAATATATTGCAATATGGTACGCGAACAGACCTAATAGGTCTGTTCGCGTACGTTCTCGGAACATATTGCAATATGTTCCAATCTCGAGATTGGCGTTCGCGTACTTTTTCAAGCATGATTTTTGAGAGAGAGTTTCGCGTGACAAATCTATTACTCATACAGACAGCAGTATCTTTACTGTGATACATACAATTCGTAATAAAGCTCTGACGAAAGTTGATGGCATTCATGCAAAAAGTATTTCATATTCATCAAAATTCAGGTTTTTGAAAATATTTTCCCGTATTTGAAATTACAAATGCGTGATTTTTTTTCGGTAAGGAAACACACAATAATTTTAAAACATATATATATAGTACCAAGTTTATGTTTTATTCTGAATTCTTCGGAAAAGTATTTTATAGTGCAATTACTGTTACGAGCGTATAATAAAACGATATTTTTAATAAAATATAATCGTTAATCAGAGGCTAGCTACTTAAACTTTGAATGGCTTATAATTTATAATTAAGTACACATAGAATTATATTTTTTACTATTTTACACTATTACCATTTGTTACCATTGTACACTAAACATTATTTTATTACATTATGTTTTCATATAATAACTTTCTTTTTGTAATTATACAGCCGTTGTATATGCAATTAGTCGAATCAAGGGCATTTGATATGATTCCGAAGTGTGCGGCCACGACCTGTGACGAAATGAACTCCGAAATCCTGGTATTTTGCCATGCCCTCTGTTGCGGGTGCTTTAACCGAGAGTATGTTGGCCTGACAGGGGGCCTAGCTGAGAAAATTCAACAAAAGAAATTAAGTATTCATTGGTAATTCTCACGATACCGTATGTACACATTGAGTGCCTTCATTTCTGGTCTTTTGGACATCGAAGTGGAGCTGCGTAAGCTTGGTGCAAACTGCCTAGCTCGGTCACCATTCATATGCCGCTACTGGGCTTGGCTGACTCCCTGAAAGAGTGCACATCCTCGCAGGGCGGAAATGACCATCGCGAATCCACCCTGGCCCTACCATCGGCGTTGTCATCCCCGAATCGTAGGACCACTAGATCCAGCAAACCCACATAATCCTTACCATTGCTCTTATAATCTTCTGCCAGCTTCTTTCTCCTCATTAACTGAAAACGTTAGTATACCTACGTCACTAGTCGATTTCTCAAATCCTTAGCAAACTATAAATGCTGCTGATGTACACCTAGAGGTTTCAAGCACATTGATGGCGATTCCTAAAATAACATTTATCCTTGTGACTGAATTGACTTTATCCACATCCACCGATGGTTTCGTCGACCACATCGTAAATGTAATTTACTAAATCCAGGTGTTCAAGATATCTCCGCAGTACATCGAACTGGTCCGAGGCTGTGTTCATTAAGGAGTTTCTCCCAAGGGGAAGTGTCTGCAAACTATCTGTTGGAACAATTGCTTCAGTATCTGGTCCTACTCTGAATAGCTCCTTGCTAGCCTCTGACATCAGGCAGGGTAACTGGTCACAAGGAAAATACACCTCGTTCTCCAAACAGCTACCAAAACAGAAGAGAGGTCCAACCCAAAACTCACTCAACCTATATCTCCTCGCAAATCGTACCACATGACTTTATCTACATGACTGAAACTTGACTCTTTGTCAGCATTCATGATCTATTTGTTCTCGACCACGGCACGATCATCATGCACGGGTTCGGACCCTCCTCAGGTAAAAATGTATGTAAAGATATGTAAAAATTATAAAAATCATGTTGAAAATACTCAAACTTGATACAAATGTACAGAAAAGTATCTTAAAATCCGAGAGTGACGTTATATTACTAGTTTTGTTTTTACAAAATTCTGAGTAAATAAAGGAAATTTGAGTATTTGGCCATACGCGTTCGATTATTTTTATTTATTCATATATTTATTATTTATACATTTTGTCATAAGAAATGTATCCAATTAAAAGAGTAAATTATGAAAATATAGTAGTTAACTCACGTGTCAATGATCGTGCCCAAAGGTGTCGTAAAAGGAAAGCCCTAGGAGCATTAGCTTAAAGTCATTTCGTAGGGAATAGTTGGTGTTATTGTCAAAGCAGGCGTTTCCTTCAGAGTTTTAGTTCTCAATGGTTTCGATATATATGAGTAACTCCGGAGTCATGGGCATAGCGGTAGATCGAAAAAAAATATGTTTTTTTTCAAATCATCTTTCCTTTGTACTACTAAAAATATGTAGTTTTTTTGGTTAATGACACACTTTTAAGGCACTATTATTTTATTCTCATGCCCGGTTTCACGAAGAACAAGTTATCCAATAGATATCTATCTATGGATAAGATTTATCAAGCGAATAAATTTTTCGAGCGTTTCACGAAGCATTACGAGTTATCCACGGGTTAACGATTGACAGTTGACATATTATCTAATTAAAGGGTTTTTTACTCATTTTAAAATATAAAATTAATTTATTTTAATGAAAAGAACTCTTATTTACAAAAATAAACACAATTTCAAAGACATAATACTAAAATACCAAATTACTTTGAACTGTCACTTTATCCAATAGATAAATATTTATCTCGAGAAAATCGCGTGGATAAATTATTCCATAGTTTATTCCACAGTTTATCTATCTCGATTTTCGTGAAACGCGAAAATGAGTTATCTAGAGTTTATCCACAGATTTTGGGTTAAATTTATCTATCTATCGTTCGTGAAACCGGGCATCAGTGTCATAGCTCTCGCACCCACACCAAAGTTTAATCCAAAGGTGTAAGATAGTAGCAAGCAAGGACATCCTAACGTCAAGCTACATAGCGTCAGCGTAAGGACGTCACTCGAATTGCTATTTATTACATTGAACACTATTGATTACATCCTTTGTTGATAAAGTGATATATGTATGTTTTGTGAAAATAGTAACAAAAGCATCCATGTTCTTATACGATAAGAAATCAGAAATTAAACTTGCATCCAGATGAGATACGCGGCCATTTGATAGTAATGAAGATCTCTTAACCAACACATTTGATTTGAGTAAAATAATTGGTTTATTCTACTAAATCTTATATCATGTTGATTGCCTTTTGTACTTCTGTAAGTATTTCAGTTTAACCAAACCTTGTTTCTTCGATAATTTTCGACATTTTAATCAAGTGCGCGGGAGATCGCTCCGATCAAATAATAAGTTTTATTTAGCTCTAATCCTTTCTCATTAGATTTGGATTTATTCTTACGACTAGAAACTTTAGCTCCTCTTACTGATAACTCAAATGCAAATTTGTCGATATTTGATTTTTTCAATTGAGGTAGTAGGTAATCGGTATGTATATAAATGGAATTTCGATAAATTTACTTTTGAGTTATCTATACAAGAAAGTAATGTTAACGCTGTAAACACAACACGGGATGTCGGCTAGAAAACCCATCCTAGTTTTGAATATGGGTGCACAAAACTGCGTCATAAGCTATCGGCTATAAAATATTTCATAGCTGGCTTTGAGCTATTTTCTAATTTTCTAGCCGTAGCCCGCGGTGGAACCAACTTAATACTAATGAATATGTATATGAACATGTTTGCTGCGCTGCATAAAATTATTTCCTCATTTTCCCAATAATTTTCTACGTTTTCGTTATTTATGATGTTTTTTAATTTTGTGTTATCTGTTTGATTTTTGATCCATATTGATATTTGATTGACAATCTGGGGGCACGGTAGTGCCCCCGCCAAGACGAGCCAAGCGAAGCGCAAGCGCAAGGGCACTACCTACCTTTTCTCGAAACAATTCGTCGTTTTTTTGAACCCTTATAACTTGGGTTTGGATAATGCCAAATCAAGAAAATCAAGAAAGGAATATGTTGCCACTAGCAAACTTATTAAATATATATAGTTTTAATTGCATAGCTCCTATACTTTAGATTTTATTGATATCTAAAAAACCCTGATTTCGTCACTGACTCACTGATGATCATCAAAATTCTCAGGGTATTTCCTAACGTCCTACAAAGCTGAAATTTTGTATGTAAGCTAATATCGGTACACAAACAACAACAAAATTATAAAACTTGTAACTCTTATCCCCCAACCCCTTAAACTAGGGGATGGGAAATTGTATGAGACCTGCAATTTTGACGCTAGAGGTCTGATCCAATCTGAAAATTGATGCCCCCATACATATATATATACAGGTATAGGTACTCCTTGTTCTTATAACTTATTATTAAAAAAAAAAAAAAATAATTCTTCTTAATCGACATGTGTCATATACTTTATATACTTCATACTTCATATCCTTGTTATTATAAATTATTATAAATAAAAAAAAATAATGTAATAGAAAAAAAAAATTTTTTTTTTTAATCGACATATACTTCGTATCATATCATACTTCACAATTCACATCATATAAATGTAAATACTAGGAGTGCGCGAACGTCTCCTGCTTCTTACTTAGCTATAGTCGAATATAATCGCCTAAGAGCCAAGTATCGCCGTGATCTATCACTTATTATAAACAGTAAACCAACAAAGAAAAAAGGCAAAGATCGAGAGTGGGCTATAAAACAAGGCGCCTCTGATGTACAAGAAATACACCCCAGAAAAATAAAACAAATAAAAAAAATTTTGCTACAAACAACTTACAAAAAGAAATGAAATCCCACCAAAAACATTTTCATGTAAAATGTTGTCAAGACGAGACCATATGACTCACACTGTCAAAAAGTTATCAGATCTCATGTAGAGCCAAGCTTCTAACTCTACAAGGCCTAACTTCACAAACTGTACACCTTAGTCAAAATATATGGCTTGGCCGTTCGTTACTACAAGAACTATTGTACTACAGTAATGAACAGTGAATTCATTTTTCACCATACGCCTACATGAATGTAGCGAAATGGCCAAGCCATATATTTTGAATAAGGTGTACAGTTTGTGAAGTTAGGCCTTGTAGAGTTAGAAGCTTGGCTCTAAATGAGATCTGATAACTTTTTGACAGTGTGAGTCATATGGTCTCGTCTTGGCAACATTTTACATGAAAATGTTTTTGGTGGGATCTGGGGGCACGGTAATGCGTCCGCCAAGACGAGCCAAGCGAAGCGCAAGCGCAAGGGCCGCATATTTTGACTAAATTGTAGAGTTTGTGAAGTTAGGCCTTGTAGAGTTAGGGCGTGTAGAGTTAGAAGCTTGGCTCTACATGAGATCTGATAGCTTTTTTACAGTGCGAGTCATATGGTCTCGTCTTGGCAACATTTTACATGAAAATGTTCTTGGTGGGATTGTTTTTTCTTGAAATTAGAGGTGTAAAAACTACTCAAAAATGAGTAATCGAATGTATTCGCTACTTGATAACCGAGCAATTGTGTTATCCGCATCATCGTTACTGATTCCTTGGCCTGAACAAAGCGAACAAAAAAAAAAGAAAAAAACCACCAATTTCATTTCTATATAAATTTAAATTTAAACAAATTTTGTATCTTACGAAAAAGGGGAGTATAAGTTCATTGTCATAATTTCATTACAAAATTCTTTATTTCCAAATTCCCGCTTGTTTTTTATTTTCCATGCAAAAATCCAAAAATACCCAAAGAAACGTATACTACCCAATGAGTATCCGGATCACTATTCGTTACCAGAGCAGTCGAATCTTTGTATGAAAATTCCCATACGAAAGTACTCGAAAAAATGAAAAGAATACTACCCAATGAGTATCCGGATCAGTATTCGTTACTTGAGCAGTCGAATCTTTGTATGAAAATTCCCATATAAAAGTATCCGCGAGTATCCGCGAGTACTCGTTTCATTTCGACCCGTTCTTGAAAGCGAATAATGCTCTCGCACGCGTTATTTCCCTCTCTCTCACACAACCATCAAAATCCATGTTCGACCCCATTCAACCTACACACATTCTATCGCACACGAAACGTTACTCACTCTCCCATGCATCTGGATTCAATTCCAGTCATTCCTAGACGTATTTGAGAGAACGATTTGCTATCAACGCTCACTGATAGCGAATCGTTCACTTGAATGAGTACCGTAACTCATCTTTCTTTCTTGTAAGAGAGAGAGACGTCGGTAACGAGTAGCATTCGCGAGTACTCATTGGATACTCGGAATCATAGTGAGTATTCGGTACTCGGTAACGAGTAGTACTCATTTCCCACATCTCTACTTGAGATTTGACGATTGTGAGTGTGAGGTCCAGCTACATAGCTGCAATTGTGTTTCTAATTTTTAGCTCACCATAGCTGGTTACCAGCTATGCAAAGTATTCGGTATTTGTAGCCCGTGTTGCGCTTACAGCATTAGAGTTTTCGATCCACTTACAGTACATACATTCTAAAATTATTTTTATAACTCTAGTACACCAATTTAACGCAAATTTAGTTTCTAAAAAAACAGTTTCTTATATGTATTTTATTTTGACTTCAGAGAATATAATTGGGCATAACCTGGCTTCGCTCAGGCCTATATATACCACAATCTATACAGTCTTGTGGTATACTTTACAAAAAAACGATCTAACGTCTAGGTTTGAGCTTTTACATAGTAATTTAATTTCATGTCTAGATGTGTTTTCTATCATTTAATTGATCAATTCTATAAGTTACAACGGATGGCGTTAGTAGTTCAATAACATTTTAGTTGAGACGAGTTGTTATATTTTTATTTTATACGTTTGTTCATAGAATTATATTGTAATGATAGATAACACATCTAAATATGAAATTAAATAAAGAGAATCAAAAGTTAAAAGAATTGCATTAACCAGACCATTTGCTTATATATTCTAGCTCATCACAATTATCCTAAAGCAAAATCAGCAAGTGCAGAAGTATTTGGTAGCTTGAACCATTCATTATTTTACCGATTCATTCAAAAGCTATGTAATGTGCAAATTTATGGGTTGAAAATGGGTTGGCCAATGGAGCCTTAGGGTATTTTGAAGATATACATAATTTATGAAGAAAATTACATTTCCTCTGATCAAATTCCACGAGTGATCATGGCTCGATTTGAACATTTTTGTCATTAAAGTTATGACCACAGGTTCCGATACCACCAAGGAAATTTTGGAAAAGGAGATATACTAACTATTCCAGAAAACAATTTCCATTACAATTAGATTTTGCAATTACAATTCAAATGTCACAAGGCTTCACGTTAGATAATTAACTAATTCAATTTAGAGCAAAATAAACTTCTATTGGGTTAACATATTTTGCGTTTTCAAGAGTAAAAACATAAGAAGGACTAGCAATATATAAAAGATTTTACTACGATAGATTACCTAGTATTAAAAACTCATACATATTACAGTCAAGGAAACGAGAAGAAATCCGTATGAACAATTTAAATAATTCAAAACAATTACAAAGAGTTAACGTTAAAAGTTTGTATTATATTATATAGAAGTCCACATTGAAAATCCATGTATTAAAATATAAGATAGATTGAAAATCCATGTATTAAAAAATAATCCTATTAAAAAAGCACTATCCTTCATATATGTAAGTACTAGTTAAAACAATTTCGCGAGCCTTCGCAAACCTGCGCTTTTTGCTAGTATGTATTGCTATTTCAAAGTCATTTAATTACTTTTACTTGTTCTCATATATTGACCGCAACTAATAGGCATTTTTGGTATCTTTGAGATAGTTGCATTGCTATTTGAAGAACCATTTTGAACGAATAAATTTCAAATTTCTTCGACACTACTGGCAAATTTTGTGGGATGATTTAATATGCTCATGATTAATATGCACTGATCTTAGGCTTAGGAACCTACTAGTGGGTCTGTTCACGTACATGCTCGAAAAATATTGCAATATATTGCAATGTGTTTCATGCCAGAAATTGGTGTTTTTGTACTTGCGGAAAATAAAATTTTGAGAAAGTTTGTGGAAATGTTGGGGAGGGGAAATATGGTTGAAAGTGATAGATGTTACACGAGAAATTTGCTCAAGTAAATTCAAGCTATTAGGAAAATACCGTTCATTTGACAATGTCAAATGTCAAATTTGTTCGCTTATGAAGTTAATCGAGGTTTCTGAAATGCGTTTTTGAAGTTACAAGCATCCTCTCAAAGTAAAATCTAAAATCTAGTAAACTCAAGCTGTACGTGAACAAACATATTGAATGTTGATCAGCAACATACGGTGGAATCTTGTATGAGATACCAGTTATATGAGACGCCAGTTAAGGGAGACCGCCGCTTGTATGAGACAAAACAAGAATCCTTCGATCAAACGATTCTTATCTATGTTGTTTAACTTCGCCTTTATGAAACGAGTTTGTAAATATGACCGCCGTCGTTTCGGGTCTTTTGTTGACTCAGTTATCCCAGTGGATTTCCATGTTCGTTGTCAGTCGATCAATAAACCGCGATCTGTTCACAATGTCGCGTAAGTGTTTGAAAAAGCTGTTGAACTTGCGAGGAGAATGGGGCTCGAAGAATTTGTGGCGACAGATGGTTGGTTGAGTCGGTGAAAGGAAAGACGTGACATTAAATATAAAAAGCCCACGGAGAAAAAACCAGTGCCTATTCAGTCGAAGTCAAAAAATGAAGCTCTACGCGCATCCCAGCATTGCCGGAAATGTACGCCTTGCTGGACATCTACAACACAGACGAGACTGGGATTTACTTCCATCCTACACCATACTCTGACGTATAGGCATGAACAACTCATGGGCTCAAAAAAAGCAGTGGATCGAGTTACCATACTGTGCTGCTGCAATGCGACTGGTTGCGACAAGCGAAAGGTTCTAGTCATCGGTAAAGTTCTGAAGTAGGGATGTCGAAAATTAAAAAAATATCGATATATATCGTATCGATATTTTTTGGAAATATCGAAATCGATATTTATCGTTTGCAAAAAAAATATCGATATATCGATATATCGGTTCAATTTATAAAAGAATGATTGCGTTCCAAAAAATAGTATATATATCCTAACATACGTTAATCACATATTTTTTGAAAAGTTAAACTTTATATTTCTCAAAATATTAATAAATATTAATTTTTCCTTATTCAGGTAAAAGTAATATATTTGTCGGTATGAAAAAAATATCGTTTTTTCATACCTTTTCGATAGTCAGAATTTTATATCGATATATCGATATATCGGAAAATTAAATATCGCTTAAAAATATCGATATATCGAACAAATAATATCGATATTTCGATATATCGATATTTTTTCGACATCCCTATTCTGAAGCCTCTGTGTTTCAAAAACCCTCATATGGAAAATTTGCCTGTTTCTCATCATGCGAATAAAAATGCATGAATGACCGGTGCGCTTTTTTGTAAGTGGTTGGACGAGTGGGATGCGGAACTGCAGAAGGGCTCACAAAAAATTTTACGGCTTACTGAGGAACATCCACATTGAATTTTTAACAACACGACCCTACTCATCCAACAACTTGACATGGGAATCATCAAAAATTTAAAAGTTCACTACAGGGTCATCTTGGTGCACAATATTCTTCAAGAGATTGAAGACAACACTGCATATCCAACCACGACAGCCAAGAACCTGAGCTCTAAAGTGTCGATTTTACAGGCAATTCAGTTTGTCGCTGATAGCTGGTGGAGAGCGACAAGCCAAATGATCATCAACTTCTTTGGACGCTGTGGATTCAGGAACGAGAGCTTTGACATTATTCCATCATCTCCTCAACAAATTCCAGAAGAATTGACGCGCGCAGCTAATTATGAAGAGTATGCGAGCATAGATGTTGAGGTGCCTAGCTGCAGCGAGGAAGACAATTTGGACGACGAGATTGTTGAGCAGGTGTCAAAAAAACAAAAACCCCGGAAATTAATGATGATGACGACCCCCGTCCCGTTCGGGTGACGACTTATGAGGCAAAAAAATCGGCATCGACTCTCTCTTACTTCATGCAACTCGAAAATACAGCCGCTCCTGTACGTCAACTGGATGAATGTGAACCCTCCAGAGGTCAATTAACGATTTATTCCAGCCATGAATTTTACATGGATAATTTACAAACATATATGTATGGATAATGTACGAAATGTATACACTGACCAAATAAACAATTGTGTTTGCTAAAAATGTTGATTTTTGCTCTTATAGGGCCAACCTCGCTTTTTGAGACAACAACATTCATGTAAGCAGTAACTCATTAAAATCGTCATCTATTCAATACTCATTATTGCTTTGCTATAAGAGCTAACGTTATTTAGTGAAAAGTCTGCAATGAGAGGAGCTATTGGAACATTCTGCAGTAACCATTCATTCAAATCACAAAAACTTTGGGCCTGTGCGAAAACGTTCTAAATCTAGTACGTTCCATTCTAATTCTATTACTTTTCCGTTTATCAATTTTTTAAGCATGCTAGTTCTAATCTTTGACATGTTTACCTTTGATTGAGTTGGTTATATTCGTATAGAAATTCAAATTATCTGTTTTGACTTCATCTTCATTATCCATGACTATTTCAATAAAATGTAACTCTAATTTCTTAAGAATAAATTTTTCAAAATCCTTGCGTCTTCACAGTTCAGTTGTCAAAGTTTAGAACGTTTAGAATGCAAATGAATTCGCACAGGTCGATTAGAATTTTGGAGCGATTTCACACAGGCCCTTAATTACAATATATAAGCTGCGTTCTTTTGGCCCATGCACTAGTGTAGAACTATAAAATTCCATTTATTTTTATCCCAGCTTTTATCAAATTACAAATTTCGCACTCAATAAATGTATTCGTTTGAGATTTGGCAGTTCTGCACTAGTGTTTGACCAAAAGAACGCGGCTATACACATCACCGGAAGAACTCTTGTTTACTCTTGTTTGATGCGTTTAAAGTAAATATGTCTTTTGTGAACATCTTCGAAATAAATGTTAAAAAATAACGGAAGATTTAAAACTGCTGTCTAATTGTAGATATCTCTTCTTGGGCTTTACTACGCCTTCTGCGTTAATCAGCATAGGGTCTTTGATTAAAAACTCGATCATCCATCGTCTCAGATCGCAATATGTCACTCAAGAGTCTACAATTATTTCATGTTGAGAACGTGAACTATACCTAAGCAATGATTAGTCGCAAAATAATAACATATAGTACGTTATCTACAGTTTTTATTTTATCGTATAAAATATGTAGCGTTGTTTGACAATATAAAAATCAGAAAATTCAATTGTTACTAATAACGTCGTGATCCATAATATATTTTATAATATAAGACAATCAGAAATTGCTTAAATGAACCTGCAATATCAAACGGGAAAAAGTAAAAAATTTCGAAAAAAGTTCAAAGCTCTTTTGCCGCCATGAAAGATTTCAACAGGGATGTTGCGAATAACTGATGAAAAAGCTTGATATAGTGTACTCATTCTTGTCTTGAAACCCATGAAAAAAGGGAGCAACATATTTCAAAAAAACTTACAAATGCGAATGTCCCCAGGAACGTTTTTCACTGTATAATCCAAGAAAACCACTGTGAAAAACTATGTTTGCATCCGTCGCAGTTCCTATTTAATTGTTAAATTTTAACTGTCTTTGCTCAGAACTGGCTTTTGTTCTGGACAAACGTTTGTTCGACCAATCATGGGTCATCGTTCATACGAATAATAAATTTATTTTTCAATATTTTATTTTGATATATGTAGATACCGAACATTTTTTGTATGTTTGAATCTGCATTACTCGTCTAACTCGTCGAGTCTGCCATCGAAATAGCATATTCTGGTTTTTACAACATGTTGGTAATTTTTCCATGTTTTTTTTTGTTCTTTCTTGCCATATACATCTTAAACGCTCAGTTGACGTCACTAGTATGAGTTTTCCACGTTTACAACACACTTTATGCACTTGTTTTAAGACGAGAACAAACTGTTTAATAATTTTTTTTTCCTAAAACGTTGCTAGATATACCAAACATAGGAAACAGAACACTCGAAATAAAATAATGTGTACGACTTCTCTGGCGGTTAGGAATCTTTTGCTCTAAATGCTATGATGCTATGTATACTTTGTTGTCAGCTATATAACTTCCCTTTCATGGATACTTAAAAATCATCATCCCCTTGCATTGCAAACAAAAACAAAAATAGGGACAAAAAAATCCAGTTCCCAGTTCGTGTACAAATTATAAACGAAATGGTATAACATTTAACACAAGGGGCAATTTTTGTAAATGGTGGTAGTACAAAACTCTGCCAGCACTTCCATTAGATTCTTTTGTTGCTTGATTTTTTCGTCAATAAATCTGGGGCTGGAGCAAATATATAAACGTGAGAATAGGAGAGGCAAATAATGATTAATATATGAAATCTTAGAAAATAACGAAAAAGTTTATATTTCTGAACTCTTAAAAAATTTTTCGAAGCGTAAAACAAAACAGGCTTAAGAAGCAGGCAGAGTATACAAACATGTGTTGCAAAATAATTTCACCCTCAAGGAAAAACACAATGTTGCAACACTGATAAGATTACTTCTCAAAAATCAGCAGAAAATCCCCTCTTCGGAGAAAAATTTTGGACACCGCAAAAATAAGATATTTTTCTTTAACAAGAAATTAATTCCAGAGTTTGTCATTAATCGTTACCACGATTCACGAAATGAGTAAAGTTTAGACACAAGTTTTATCATGAAATCAATCACTGTAGTGGCAGCATTAACATGCAGACGATATGATATGTAGGTAGGTACGTGGATTATGTAACCATAAATGTTACAACATTTATACAATTTTCGTTTTTTAACATGGAAGCAATAAGATTAGACTAAAAACTGTAATGAAGGGGTGAAAGGAAAAGCATCCTGAATGTATTAATGTATTAGTTTTATTTGGAATCTAAAAGAAATGCAAACATAGGCAAACTTATTTTTCGAGATGAAGAAATCTTAAGCAACGGTATGTACCTAGGAACCATTACGACTTAAATTTTTGCCAAGCCATGTATAATGTTTCTTGAAATTGCGTTTAAATGTTTTTCCTCTATCATCACATTGGAGACGTTAACTTGTGCGTCATCAAAAAATGTTAGAAAATTTACAAACGAACTAGCAATAAGTTTCTAACATTAATTTCAATGCGCTGCCAATGTGTTTTAAAGACAAAACAGGTTCATATATAAAATGATGCGAAATGTTTTTGTCAACTTTCAGTACTGAAAATTATACTCATCATGAAATTTTGATATTAATGCATCGTTTTTGTTATTAAAAAAGTAACTTAAAATAGTAAAAAAGGTACAAATTTCCAGGTTCCTTTTCTTACGATACGGCGAAATTAAATCCACAAAATGGTTTCCCTTTTGAAATTTTGCTTCATTATGGTTTCCACCAAAATTTGGATTCAAGTCTGCGAGCATTATTCCACTTTTATACGCTTCGTATAACTCCTGTTATGTAAAAATTTCTCCTTCCGACATCTTTCTAAAAATTGCGTTATTCTTGTCGTTTCGAAGCAACAACACTATCTTATGACAATTAATCCAAAAAAATTCTCATACATGCAAAATAACACAACTACACTTAGCTAGTAGTAAATTCTATTTATATGGATAGTGAAAATCATCATATAATTTTTACGCCACTTTTCGTGTTCTACGCAGAAGTTGTCCGATGATGGTTTGGCACCATTTTATTATTATTTCAATAATAAATGGGGGAAGTATGTTGCCTTAGCGTAGGATGAGTATGTCAGTTGGATTTTGTCCTTTTCTCATTCTTCAATCGCGTAATTTTTCGTTTCTTAAATAAATGCCAATCATCGAAAAAGTAGGCAAGTAATATATTTTCTTCTAAAATGTTGTATTATTAACCGATGAGAGCTTGTTCGGTAGGAATAATATTCTAGTATGAAAAATGTATTGCTTTTATAATTAAGAATACAGTAGGTACCTAAACATCACGAAAAACATACAATTGTTACTTTTATAATATGCGATAGAATATGAAAAGATGTACAGTTACGTGTAAGCTATTCTCAATGTTGTATACCTAATAAAAAATACACCAAAGTGTATATCAGTTTAGAATTTGTTTAGGTACGTTGATCAGAGGAAGAAATTAATACTTTTCACGCTTGTAGCTCATATAAATGTCAAATGTCAGACCTATCGCTACAATAAAGCCCTTATTATCTCTTAAGATGGAAATATAATACTAGGCCTCGCGTACGCTGGTCACAAAATCGCGTTAATTGTCATTGCTATTGCTTTGCCTGCGACAATTGACGCGTGACGCGTGAAAATTTCCAACCGATTGGAATTAAAAGCGTCATGAGGCGTCGCGGCGGCATTTTAACAGCTGCCACTGAAATGCATCGGTCTTAACGCACGACGCGACGCCTTATATTATATTATATTGCATTATATTTCCAGCTTTATGAAAAAAGCAAACATCTTACAAATCCAAAAATGTGAACCACAAGTATGGGATTGAGATCGAGAGAGACTCTTTTCGAAATATGTATACATTTTACTCATCGTCAGAAAAATGATACACATTCGGAAGTGAAATATGGTAGGGTTTTTGCCTACTAGTTGCCGCATTGTATCTGTTGGATATAAAAAAAGCTGTACGGTGGGAAATCCGGGGAGAGTACAATTTAAAGGATTTTTTATTAGTAATAAAAAAAAAATTATTTGGATATTTTACACTGCTCTGTGCATTTTAAGGTGAGGACTTTTTTTATCCTCCCACTCCCCCTGTCCAGCTTTTTGAACCAGGAACCCGCGGTTAAGCTATCGAAAAAATAAATGTAGATTCGGAAACTGATGTGAATGTAGATTCGGGTAGAGGCACTAGTACTCGGACAGAGACGGTACTCGGTCACTTTGATTTTTATTTCATTAAAGATTTCATTAAGATTTTCCTTAATTACCTGTGTTTCACCGTATTTAGCAGTATAAAAGTATGGCAGTTAAAGAATATTTTCTATGTCGTGTTCCACCTCAAAGGAATCATTGAGAAAATTTCTGGAAGTTTGTTATCAGCTGGTCAAACTGTCGAAAGGCTGTAAAAAGTATATTTTAGTATTCAGGTCTGAATTTTTGAATGCAGTAGAAACATCATGAGCATATATTTTATTAAAAAAAATAGCTTATTTTTGTTACTAATATTATGAAGTGTCCAATAACTAAAGCATATTTTCGACTAAGTTTTAGCTCCCGGACAGTGGTGTCCGGAAACTGAATATAGTGAATTTGTGTGAATTTTAGTTTCCTTTGAATTTCACTTGAAAAAGTTGGCTTTCTTGTAGTTTTTTTCCCTTGTTTTAAAAAATAATAAATCATAATAAATGTTACTAAAAATTGAAATAGAGATTTTTACTTGAAGTTCTCCGTAAATTCTTCTTAGAAAATCGGGTTTCCGGAAATTAAAACAACGCGTCCTAGAACTGAATTTGGTGTCCGGTTTCTGGTGCGAAATGCACTTTTTTATAAAATGGTAATTACCTCAAAAGTGACAATTAGCAATGGAAAACTGTCTCAGCTAAATCAAAGAGAATGAGACAATGCTTATATACAAGTAACACATTTTGTTTTATGTTTAGTGTTGGGAAAATGCCATTAGTTTCAATCCCAAAAAACGATAATTGTCCGAGCACTAGTGCCTCTACCCTGTGCGGCCATTTTTAGTGTGTTTAACAAATTTTTATACCATCTTGTTCAAAATCGTTTGTAGCTTCTAAAAATAGGATTGGTTTGTTTTTTATATACTTTTTTCGAAAACGAAAAAAATGCCATGGGGGATAAAGGAAAAGCTTAGGGATTGTATCATAATTCTACTTTAAATCAAAGTTCTTGTGTTCTAAGTTGAAAAATTCGCATTAAACTTCCTTATTTTCGAAAATTGGCGAAATTTGACGGATTTTGCCTTGCGGAATGAAATTGAAAATTTAATGTTTTAAAACGAAAAAAACGAATCTTTCCTCACCTTAACATCAAGATTATAACCACATCTAACTTAATACGTGTTTTTTTTTTAAATTACTAATAAACGGTCCTTTTAAGTGTACTCTTGCCCGAAATCCTCACGCAGTATTTGTTTTAGTTGGATTACGAGAGCTCTGTGAACCTGGAACCCGAGTTTAAGATATCGAGAAAATAAATTTAGATTCGACGAGGTTTGTAGTAAATTTTTTTCGTTTGTAGTTCCGACGATTCCGTAGAGAATCAAAAAAATTGATTTACGCGGCCTTTTTGGCGGGTTTGGAAAATTGTTTTTACTATCTTGTTCACAATCGTTTGTTGTTTCGAAAAAAAAATACTGGTGTTTTTTTCTTCTACTTTTTTCGAACACCGAAAAACATTTCCAATTTTTTAATACTTTTTCTCATACTACAAACGACGAAAAAGTTTGTAGTGCAAAATTTTTTCTTCTAGCTATCATACATCCCGAGAAAATCGCACATATGTATATGTATCTCGGATACCATGAAAAAAATCCAAACTTTTTTTTATTTCCTGTTACTACAAACGACGTGGAGGTTTGTAGTGAAATTTTTTCGATTGAATTTTTTCGAAAAAAATCGTTTGTAGTTCCTATGGATCCCTGGGAACTGTTGTTCTACGGCGAATCAAAATTGTCAATTTCAATTTCTACAGTTCTGGTAACGGGATCTATGTTCTTTTTTCACTTTCCTGTAACTACAAACCATTTCGATTTTTCATTTTAGTGAACAAAAATTTTTTTTAGTTCCTATGGATCCCTGGGAACTGTTTTTCTGTTCCGGTGTTCGAAAAAAGTAGAAAAAAAAAAAACTAATACTATTTTTGGAAACTACAAACGATTTTGAACAAGATAGTAAAAACAATTTTCCAAAACCGCCAAAAATGGTCGCGTAAATGAATTTTTTTGATTCTCTACGTAATCGTTGGAACTACAAACGAAAAAAATTTACTACAAACCTCTACGTCGTTTGTAGTTTTCGAATCTACGAAACAACAAAGAGGATTCTTACAGAGTAGAAACAAGGTGTAAAAATTATCATGATATTGTTATTGAATATCAAGTTAGTAAAGATTTCCTTCACGTACATAGATGACTACGATGGCTTACTTTCGAATAGTTTTCCCCTTTTTATCCGAAGAAATGAAATGTATAATCATTTTATCCACTTCAATGAGAATTGTTTGTATTATATAAAGAACTAGCTGAACCCGGCGTACTTCGTAACGCCCCAAAAAGGATAATATTTAGCTTTATTACACACATTTTTGTTTTTTTCGAGACTATATTTTGAGTTTATTAATTGCATTTAAAAAAAATTGATACAAAATTTCATTGTTTATTTATTTTAATGCGAGTGGATATACGATATGTTTAGACTTTCCATTTGGTGCAAAAATGAACAATTTTTCTGGTGTTCCCACTCTGGAGCAAGCCACATACAATTGGCCATGAGAGAAACATGGTTTCTCGAGATTTAATCCAGCAACAGCTAAAGATTGTCCTTGGGCTTTATTAATTGTTATAGCGAATGCGAGACGTATGGGGAATTGTAAACGTTTGAAATTGAATGGCAAATCCGTTGGAATCATTGGAATGCGTGGGATGAGAACATCTTCACCCTTATTTTTGCCGCTGATTATCGTCGCTTCGATTACATTCGGTGATAATTTCTTAATGGAAAGTCTCGTTCCGTTACATAGTTTTGGTGGATGTAAATTACGAAGAAGCATAATTGGTGAGCCTACTTTCAAACATAATATATGCGGTGGCATTCCAGATGGTTCCAAAGAATTCAAAAACTCTATCGGATAGTTGACAGTTTGATCTTCATCGGTAACTTTGTCGATTGATTTATATTTCGTTGCCTCACCAGGAATTTGAATTTGAATTCGATCATTGATTTTGTTAACATTATCATTTTTGGGAGCTAAAATGGCTCGTTCGCAGAGCCAGTTGTGATTTTTGAAATTCGTTGAAATATTTGGGAAAACTTTCTTCTCAACATCTTGAATTGATGAATGCATTTGGCAAAAGTTTGATGGAAAAGTTATCTCATTTGTAGCAGGATCAATGGGAAATTTGCCGTCACCGATATCAAGTAGCTGTTTGGAAAACGTTTGAGCATTTTCATCTTGGAGTAGATGCACGCGCATGTTTGTCGTTAAAGTAATTTTTTTCACATTTCTCCAAAGTGGTGATGCTTTTTGGCATGCATTTAGCTCGTCTGCCGGTGTTGACCGCGGAATTACTGGTAATGTTTGACGAAAATCGCCTGCTAGTAAGAGAAGAGTTCCACCCATAGATTGATTTACTCCTCTTAAATCTTGTAAAGTACGATCAAGAGCTTCTAGCGATTTTTTATGAGCCATCGTACACTCATCCCAAACAATAATTTTACATGTTTTCAATACCGAGGCCATACCTGACCCCTTACCGATATTGCAGGTAGGATTTTCGGTTTGGTTTACATTCAATGGCAGCTTTAAAGCGGAATGTGCTGTCCTACCCCCATCTAATAGTGTTGCTGATATTCCTGAAGAGGCTATAGCAAGTGCAATTTCATTTTCTTTTCGGATCACAGCGAGTATTAAATTGATTAGGAAAGTTTTTCCGGTACCTCCTGGTGCATCAAGAAAAATAATTCCACCGTTACCGTTCTGAACATATTGCATAACTGTATCGAATGCATGTTTTTGATCATCGGTTAAAAGATTGATATGAGATTCAACGAAATCTTGTAATTGCTCGATATCATATTGTCTTTCACGAAGAATGTCTCGGTCGCTAATATCCATTCTATCACGTAACGGTGAAGGTAAACCAAGTTGAGCAAGTATTTTGTTGTTGATGGATATACATTTATCTTCAAGTAATATGAGCGCTTGATTGTAAATGTTATTAGAAAATTGTATGTTCATATCAGGATTACCTCTGCGTGCTTGCCGAAGTATGTCTTCACTCATACTATCTTTATGTTTCTCCCAAAGATTTTTTGGATCAGATGGTGCACATGTTGTTAAAATAATAGCTAACAATGCTCGTAATTGATTTGGGAGACATGTGACAGCTGCTTCTGTTATCGTAGTGTCCCAATGTTGATCATTTTCTAAGAGGCCAAGTTTGAAACAGGCTTCTCGATATGTTTCGCACATAACACCATCAATAGTTCTAAGTGATTGGAATGATATTGGACCTCGGACTTCATGAAGCAGCATTCTTAAATAATAACATTCTGAGTTATTAGGATGGATCGTGTATACGCGCCCAAGTGCATCGGAAGTGTGTATTCCAGGATGATCGGGGTCAAATGCACCTTGTTTTCTTCGTTGAAATTCACGTTTCGATGCGTTCCAAACAAAATATTTCGGAATTTCATGGTACAGTAAAGTTTTTGCAAATTCATCCGTTCGACACAAATGGAAAAAGGCGGTCAATGTTGTTTTCGGTGGATTCACAGCTCTTTCCGCTGCATTTTCTTCAGTGAAATAAATTCGTTGTCCATTTTCCAAGTGAACACTGAGATGAAAAACAGTTGGATAGCGATCGTGAATACTAAAACCGAGGATCCGCCAGACTGCTTCATTACTACTAATGTAACGACCCATTTGGAATTGTGTGATTTCGTCGACGGGTGTGTTTCGATCCGAAAGACCGAAAACGGCCATGTCACTGCCTTTGTTTATATACTTGCATATATATTTTATCGATTTAACCGAATTACATAATTCTACGTTGATGTGGGCTTTAAACATTTTTGAGAGTAACGGAGTATATGGGACAACCCATCTGTTGTCGATTTCGAACTCGGTATTATTGATTTTGATAATTGTCGTATGCCCTCCATCGTCTGGTTTACGTCTTCTGTAAAGTGGATATCCATCTCCACCGGTTTGTGTTTCATGAATCATTGCTCTCGGATATCTTTTCTGGCATTTCCCGTCCTTCATGCATGGTGAACTCATATTTATTGTACCGCATGGTCCATGGATCATATTCTTACTGATAATTTCAAATAGTATTGGATCTTCTGTATGATTTGGCAGTTCAGCAGATATAATATTATCGATTTGATCTGTTTGAATTTTCTCTTTCATCCAAACTAATATGTGTGCGTGTGGCAGTCCGCGTTTCTGCCATTCTATTGAATACATAAAACAGCGTGTTTCTCCGAAAATATGATTTTTGCTGATGAGGTCCATTAGTTTAATAACTTTTTGATTGAAGACTCTCGCAGTAAGATCATGTCGGTGAACTGGTGTTTGTCCTGGCATAAGTAAATCTGTTATTTCTATCCAAGATGGATTGCAAGTAAACGTGATGAATAAATCAGGACGACCATATTTACGGACATATGCCATTGCGTCTTGGGCGTATTCGTTCATATGCCTGGGACTACCGGTATAAGTTGCTGGTAGTATGACCATTTGTCCAATGTTTGTAACATTTCCATCATTTGCAATAGCGTCACGTAAATGAATATATTCATCGGCACGAAGTTTTTTTTGATTAAGGCGAATGAAAAGAAGACGTTCGCTTTCAATTTTTGCGAACATATCAACGATAAACTGATGGAATAACTCTCGGCACTTCAGGATGTGATTGAATTGTTCAGCCCTAATCATGATGCGATAAGCATAAAAATCCATGCACGATACCTGTGTGAGAAAAATATATTCGTTAAAGTGAGGTTATTTTGATTTGTTGATATGTTGTTGATTGTATTATTCATTTCATTACTCACTTTTTTTGTCGTTGCAATACCTGTAACAGGATTAATTTGCATAATATTAAAATAATACCCATCATCTCCTTGCCAGAATATGATTGGATATTGAAGTGCATCATACGATCTGTGAGTTTCACTGACACGTTGCAAACTTTCATTTCTTCTGCTAATTACAATGTCTCGCCGTTCAAATTCTGTTCCAACCATAACAATTGCTACGTCATTGATCGTTGGAGCATTATACCGCCTTTCATGTTCACCACTTGGTGTTTTGTCGGCTCTGATTATCACTTGATAATCATCCGCTGGCATTCGTTCCAAAGCGACTTGGAACAGTCTAACCAATTGGTTATGTTCATGAAATAATTTCTGGAGTTCTGAAATGATTTGTCGTTTTGATGCTCGATAAATTACACAACGCTGTTCGATCTCTGTAGATTCATTTCCCATGAAGTAAATTTGTAAGAACTTCGAATCTTCATTGGGAATTGGAAGAAGTGAACCGATGCGATGATACACTTGTCCTTGTACTTTGAATGTTGGCATGAAACCATCAGTAACAATATTTGTTGCACCAAATGATGTCATTTGAAAGCAGGAATTATAACTTCGAATGTTTTTCAAAAAGTGTTGTGACAATGCATTTGTTCCAGAGATGTAACCTCGAAGTGGTTCGGGTGGTTCTTCCAATGGGGGTAATTTAACTTTACCATTAGAGCAACACATACCAGGAGACTCTTTCTTAAATTTCAAAGCTCTGCAATATATGCAAATGTTGTCCATTTGACCGATAATAATATCGGCATGTAAGCTGTAGTCGCAATCTCTGTCATAGTTGAATGCTTCTAATTTCAAATCGGATCGCAGCCTCGATTGGCCTCGTCGAGAGCGTTCATTTTGAAGACGGACTGAACTTTGTTGTGGTGTTTCTGTTGCTCTTGTTGCTGCAGTTGCACTTCGATTACTTTCATTTCGCATTGAACGTTGTTGTGGTGTTTCTGTTGCTCTTGTAGCTGCAGTTGCAGTTCGATTACTTTCATTTCGGGTTGAACGTTGTTGTGGTGTTTCTGTTGCTCTTGTGGCTGCAGTTGCAATTCGATTACTTTAATTTCGTATTAAACGTTGTTGTGGTGTTTCTGTTGCTCTTGTGGCTACAGTTGCAGTTCGATTACTTTCATTTCGTATTGAACGTTGTTGTGGTGTTTCTGTTGCTCTTGTGGCTGCAGTTGCGATTCGATTTCTTTCATTTCGGGTTGAACGTTGTTGTGGTGTTTCTGCAGCTCTTCTGGCGACCACTCGTCTCGACCTGCTAGTTGATCTACTCAATGATGATCTTTTAGGTGGCATTGTGTTCAATTATCAACAACAATTCTCAGTATCACTATTCAAACAACAATGCAATGATCACATTTATCATTATTTCATGCTCCATGTATTGAGATACACTGAATTGCAAAGAATTAATATTTACCATGCCAAAATGAATTAATTCCCAATCGAAATTTTTGTTGGTTAGATTTCTTCAATCCAAAATCAATTGACGCTATGCTAAACGGACGATGAATGTGGATTCACTCCAAAATTATAACAGAAAAACAGTGGAAACACTTTATCGAAATTCCAATGAACTTTGTCACCACGAACATGCCGTGTCATCTGTCGGTCGGAGTCGGGACCCCCTCTATAACCTTCGCGGAGACTCAAATAATACATCCTGAAATTTTGAGCCAAATAGGTTGGATTAATCTAAAAACACACATGACATACCAATGAAATCAAAACGAATCGAATATATATCGAAAAGTTTTATAATCAAGATATTTTTTTTCATTCGTAATTGGGATAAAGAATGTGAAAAAAGTAGCTGCTGTGTTGCACAAACACACACTGTGAGTATCACTCCAAAATTATAACAGAAAAACAGTGGAAACACTTTATCGAAATTCCAATGAACTTTGTCACCACGAACATGCCGTGTCATCTGTCGGTCGGAGTCGGAACCCCCTCTATAACCTTCGCGGAGACTCAAATAATACATCCTGAAATTTTGAGCCAAATAGGTTGGATTAATCTAAAAACACACATGACATACCAATGAAATCAAAACGAATCGAATATATATCGAAAAGTTTTATAATCAAGATATTTTTTTTCATTCGTAATTGGGATAAAGAATGTGAAAAAAGTAGCTGCTGTGTTGCACAAACACACACTGTGAGTATCACTCCAAAATTATAACAGAAAAACAGTGGAAACACTTTATCGAAATTCCAATGAACTTTGTCACCACGAACATGCCGTGTCATCTGTCGGTCGGAGTCGGGACCCCCTCTATAACCTTCGCGGAGACTCAAATAATACATCCTGAAATTTTGAGCCAAATAGGTTGGATAGTTTTTGTGTCCATAGGGAACACACACACACACACACACACAAACTTTCATTTTTATATATATAGATATCACTCGGGTTTTTATTTATCTTTCAAGTTTGATTAAACTTTTTCTAATTAATGTAATTTTTAAAATTATTAACAAACAATTCGTAACTTAAGTGATATGTGATGCTGTGTTTTTGTTTTTTGTGTCTCGAGAATAAAGTTTTTAAATTTGTTTTAAACAAAATCATATTTAATATATAAATGCAAATTTGATCAAGGCAATAACGTTCAGTGTTTTGGAGTGCCAAGCTGTCACAGACGGACGGACAGCGAAGTTATATTGAAAGGGTTCCGTTATCTTTCTTTGGGTACGAAACCCTAAACACAAATTCTTGCGGTATCAACAAAAAAAATTAGATATCAGTTAAATAAATCCATAATGTTGGGACAGTGGGTTGTTGATAACGTAATATATTCTGTAGAACAACACTGTTGTAGGACTACAGGTTAAAATACTATTCGTGATGTTGTGAGATATTGCGGTCCGGTCGCGTACTGGTTTTTGATAACGCGATATGTTTTGATGGGCAACAGAACCTGTCCGCATTTTACAAGGTAAGATACCACTCACTTCTGTGATATATTTTATAAAGAACAGTCAATTTTAAGTTACTTTAAAATAAATTAAATTCAGAATTCTACAATGAAAGACACTCTAAAATAATAAAAAAGTTTAAAAAAATTAATATACAAAGGTTTTGAAAAGAGCATGTTCCTACGGTCAGTGTTCCTTCGGTCATTAAAGAACACTTCAAGTAGAAGCACTTGAATTTTTGTTGCCATAGGCAGAGTGGGGCTAGGAAAATCCCTCCTGGCATTATTGCTTAGACTGAAAAGAGTTCTTCCACTTTCAAGGGTCGAGTTGTGACATAGACCCAAGACCTCATGAAATATTAATAGCGTTTATTGGTCCGTTACAGGAACAAAAATTATATCGTGTGGGATGCACACGATCGGACCTCACACCCAACCCTGTGTGAAGTATGGAATTACGCAGCCACTGGGATGGATCAGCCCTGAGGATAAAAGGCGCATTTCCAATACCAGCTTGGAGAGGAGTGTGTTGGCGCCGACTCGGGCACTCGTTTCCAATGCCAGAGAGAATTGATCTCACATCCATCTGTCGAACATAATTTCATTCGTTTTAATTATACAATTTTCAATATTCTTTCCACAGAATATAGTCATATTTGAATTATTATAGCTCTAATATATTAGGTATGAATATACTTCACGTAATTTTTTTCATTTTCACCTAATTCTAACGCCGCGGCGACCTGTTGAGATCGGTCCGAAATTACTCTTGCTGCCACTCCAGCGTGAAAATAGAAGTAGATCCTATTTTAAATCCACGTTCGGCCCAGATTGCACGAGAGGCACATATGGCGGATTACGTGGGTGCGAAACGAGCGGAACATGTTCACTTCAATCTGGCATTGAAAACGCGCCTTAATGCTAGAGAATTGGGAGAGAGTGCCAGACTAAAAATAAGGTAGAAAGACTATTGGACAGATGAAAGGCGCTTTGTGATGAGTGAATAAGTGTTGGGTTTTTATTTAATTTTTTGCAATGAAAAAACTTCGTGGTGTTTTTTCTCTTCTTCTCGTCGTGCCTTTTTTTTGATTGAGTCATGAACATTTGGTCGCCGGATAGTCGTTAATGGATCACATAGGTATGCATAAGAAGTCGAAGCGGCCGCCGTCGTTGTGTTTTAAATGTATGGGAGAAAATTGAATCAAAGGTGAGAGTGCATTTGCACATCTTGGTAAGTATTGGTCGGCGTCTCGGAGAGCGATCAGTATTGCGCGTTTGGTCTTCGTTCATGCGTCAGTAAGTGGTGAATTTGGAAAATTAACTGGAAAGTATATTGCGTTGGAATTATTGTGGAAAAATTGTGGAGGCAACACAGGAAAGGAATAGAACAGAGAGAAGAAGCCGAAAGAGTTATGGGAAAGGTTGAGGACAGATATTTTGTCGCGGTGGCGGCACTCGGAGAAAACGTTTGTGTAAACAAATGGGAAGCAAACGCCTTTTTGGGAAGAGAGGTTCGACAGCCAATTTATGTGTAAGTGAGTACACCGTTTAAGAAATATATGGGGGAATTCGATGGAACCATCACCAAGTGTCAAGGTTTCAGGGATAGATTTTTAGCTGCAATTCATAATATTGAGGAGGCTTCGGCCGCTTATAAGTTTGCATATTTGAAGGAATCCTTCGTTGGAAAGGCTGCCAGGACACGGTGAGTGGCAACTCACAGAGGAAGGTTATATAGAGGCCTGGTAGAGACTCAAACAAATTTATAATAAAAAGTATTTGATTTGTCGAGAGCTTCTCCGTCAATTTTATTGGCTGCCGGTGAAACAAGGCACGCCTAGGGCGAATGAACTTCAACGGATGGTCCACGTAACGCACGAAAGTCTACATCAGTTGCTGGCTCAAGGTTTCCCTGTAGAGCATTGGGATATGATAATCGTCCATAACCTTCACAAAAGGCTGGATAATGATACGGCACGTCCATGGGAGCTGCAACGTACTTCTAATATGGCAATGGCAGAAGAGATGCTAAACTTTTTGGATAGGCAAACTGAATGAATGAATAGATGCTGCCATCAATGTTCCTGATATAATGCAGCCACGTCAATACTCCACATTTGGGCCACGAAGTCAAACATTAGTCCAGAAAGGCAAGTCAGGTCGTAACCGATCAGTGAGCGCAACCCGTGCAGAGAGGGACAGAAGTGCAGGTGCGGACAGAAAAGAGTTCCCGTGTGAAGCTTGTAGTGCAGATCATCAGGTTTACCTTTGCTCAGAATTCTAGGCATTAAGCTTGCATGCACGAAAGGATTTTGATGAAGGATGATGGCTTTGTACCAATTGTTTGAAACGAGAGCAAAATATATCAAGCTGTTATCAAGGCTCATATGTACGTTGTCCAGGGGCTCCACCACATAAAAGCGTGCTAGGCAAGCTATGCCCATTGAAGGAGCTAGGAAAGTAGGCCCTACCATTTTCAAACGAATGTAGAGGAAAGAATAGAAAGGACGGACAGAGCAGGTTTGACAAGAGAAAGACGAAGCAAGAGTGACTAGGAGGGATATACGGGAAGAGCTCAAGAATCCAAGGGTCAGCACTCATCTGATCCTGAATAATTCAAACCATAGTGATTTGCATATTATTTGGCATAAGGTTCTATGCGAAAGGAGTTTCGTCTATCTTCTTACGTACAATCGGAGAAGATCAATAATGAAACAGGACAGGTATTACCCTCGATAGAGCATAAAGAGAACGATCAGTTGGATCGATTATTGCAAAGATTATGGGACTCGGATTAGGTTAACGCTTAGTCCAAGCGATTTTGAACAGAAACTAGACAGTTGGAAAGATTTGAGATTGATAGATGGTTAGGCACTTCGAATGACTCTATTGTCAACATTCATGGGTTTTCAGATACCTCCATGAAAGCTTATGGAGCTATGACTCTATTGCGATCCTAGGCTAGAGTTGGCGGCGGATTGTCATTGTTTGATCATTGGATCAATAAGCTACCATGTGATTTGAAGACGTTTGTAGCAAATCGCGTTTCGTCAATCCAGGAGAATTTTGAGGTAAGACGCTGGCACCACGTAGGCATCAAGGAGAATCCTGCAGACTTTTTAAGTCGGGAAATAAGTCCATCGAAGTAAGTTGGCAATATCCTCTGTTTAAATGGGCCAGTTTGTTTAAAATTAAATGGCTCAGTTTACCACAGTTGCCGAGGCCTAAGGACAATTATTCATCGAATTGAGGAATTGAAACTATACGTAGTGTCCAATTTCGACGAAAGTATACGTAGAGCCTTGAGCATTTATGTTAAGGCAAATAAATCTAATGTTCTGCTTATTGAATATTTAAATCGGCAGGAGAAAATAGTAAGCGCACTCGGATATGTTTTTCGCTAGAGTAACGCTTTAAAAGAAGGAAGTAGACAGGCAAATAGAAGAAGTTATTGGGAGAACCAAGTGCTCGATGGGAAAGACATACTACGGGTATGTGGTAGATTGGATAGGGAAGATATGGATTATGAGATGCGACATCCAGCTGTTCTGACAAGTGGGTCTAGACAAACAAACCAAACACGGAGGCAGGCGCGGATTCAAGGGGGGGGGTCACGGGGGTCATGACCCCCCCCCCCCCCCAAAACAGCCCGCATTTAAAAAAATAGAGCTGAACCAATATTTTGAAAACCGAAAAACAAAAACAACCAAACGAACAAAACCTAGTTTTTGCAAAATTTTAAACCGGAAAGTAGCCAAACGACCAGAATTAACTTACTTCTTTGCACTCTGAAAAATTGGAATCAAAAAATGACTGAATCAACAAAATTGACTAATTTTCTTACACAATATTGACTTTTTTATTACTTTTTCTATATTTGGATTGTAGCTATACTTCGTCTGTTTACAAGTTCCAATTAAAAGCATTATTTATAAGATAAAATCCAATCTTCTATTTTGTTTCGCAAATCTGTTAATGATCGCATCGATGTCCAATTCGATGTCGCGATGAATGTGTAGCAGTGCAAGCCCGGTGAGTCTGTCTTCTGCCATAGTTGAAAATTTAAAATAAAAACATTCATTGGCTAAGAAATTTCTTAGTTTTAAGAGATCACTTTTCATATAAACAGTTTATAATTTTATATAAACAAAAAATTTATATATGAATGTAATGAATTTTATGGTAAATCAAATTGGACGAGTTTTTGCATAAGGATATTCTGACGTTCTTTTGTATTCATTGAAAAAATTCAGTTTGCTTTGTTTATTTGGTTATTCTTGTTATATTTGTTATTTTTCAATATTTTCTATCCTGTGACCCCCTCCGGAAAAAATCCTAGATCCGCGCCTGCACGGAGGTGTGCAAGTTATGATGTATTTTATAAGAAGAAAAGATCGGATTCGAAGGTTACGTAGCGGTCTGAGGAATTCCGTTCATAAATGTGTCATATGCCCACGCTATAATGCTCGTTTACAGAATCCATTGATGGCTAACTTACCATCGGATAGAGTAGAATGTGGAAAGCCTTTTTTACATTAAGGAGTGGACTATTCAGGTCCGTTTGAAATTAAGATGACCGAAAGCTAAGGAAAGCAAATTGTTAACAGGAAATTTCATTTGTCTTAAGACGCGGGCTGTTCATATTGACGTGGTCACAGATTTAACTTCAACTGTGTTTATTGCTTGCTACGAGAGGTTCATTGCAAGGAGAGGACGTTGCGTTAAAATGATAAGCGACAATGGGACATCGTTTGTTGGAGCGGAGATTGAAATTGAAAAAATATAGAGAAATGTAAGGCCGTTGAAACGTTGGGCCAGTTGGTCAGGAAAAGGAATGGAGATTCATCACGCCTGCAGCACTACATCAAGGTGGTATTTATGAAGCAGCGGTTAAGTCAATGAAGTACAATTTAAAAAGAATCGTAGAATTTAAAAAGAATCATACGAGCAATTCATGATAGTGTTAATTCAAATAGAGGCGATATTGAATTCGCGACCCTTACATCCTTTAAGTGATGACGCGAAAGACATGCAAGCGTTAACACTTGGACAGCTTATTGTGGGTGACCCACTGATCGTACCTTTACCTTTCGATATGGAGCATCAATCTACATCTGTCGGTGCAAGATTGTGGATAGAACGACAGACGATGGTGAAACATTTCTGGGAGGGATGGCAAGTCGGATATCTTACAACACTGCAGGAAAGAAATAAATGGAGAAGAGAAAAGGAAAGCTTAGAGATTGGTCAACTCGTAATAATCAAGAGTGAGATTTTTCCCCCTGCACAATGGGCACTAGGAAGGATCGTCAAGCTAGTCCCAAGTAGAGATGGCCGCAAACGGTCCGTTGTGATACAAACAGCTGCGAACAAGTTGATCAGGCCTATACGGAAAGTTTGCATTGTTCCACTTAAGGTAGGAGAGGTAGGTTAGGTCAAGGGAGAGGAAAGACCCTTGCGATAGGGATGAAAACCTAGGTTTTCGCTGGCACTGTATCGTGTGGGATTCACACGTGTTGAGCGCAGACTCTTTTGCCTGTGCTGTTTTCGACTGGTTGAGGTGTATCACCACAACTCAGTTTTCATAGACTCCTTTTCAGCGGAAAGTTGAAGGGAAAATCTAGGTGTTACACCAAGATTTAGAGTAAAGTGTGCAAAGGTCTTAGACCGATACACCAGAAGCAGAGGATAAGTAAAAGATTCGAGTTTAAATTAATGACTGACTGATTTATTACAATTTATGGGATTTATATACATAAAAAGATGCTTAGATTTGCTAAAATTCGTACACTTGTTGCTTAGTGACTAACTTTAATCAATTAAGGTGAGTAGTAATTTGAGTTCACATCGAAAGGCTTCGTTTTGATTCTCGCAAAAAGGTGTTTTCATGATGCATGCGCTTTTCGCTTAGGGCAATGGCATTTCAGGTGACAGGTGATCCCGGGCAAGGTCAGGTAAGTTTCTTTGATAATGGGAAATGCTGACGCGTGGAACTAAGTTCAGGTGAGTTTATGAGTGTAATTTGATGATTTGTTGAATGAACAAAAAACAGGTGAGTGGTACACTGCAGTATGTAATTATTTGGACATCAGGTACAGTAGTACACTGCAGTACGTAATTATTTGGACATCAGGTACAGTGAGGTAAGTTATTTGCGAACATCCTCCCCGGCGTTGAATGGGAAACATTCAATGAACGTTTACGGTGAAGGGCTCGGTGGTTGCTTCAGCATCTTCACGGTCTGGACTGTCCTCAGAAGTTGCGACTGAGGGCGGTAGTGATGTCCGGTATGTGCGATACATCCTCGCTGCCATCAAAATAACCCCAATGATGATTATGATTACGACGCATAGGGTTCCGTAGGACCAAGCATGATGATGATTGGAGTGACCTTGTATCAAGGCCGGGATTTGGCTGTCCATTTCTGAAAGCTTGCGCTTGACTGATTCTAATTCCTGAATGTGTGGAGCGAAGTGGTGTTGATAGTGCAATACTGATGTCATGTTAAGCGGGTCAATGAAGTCAGTTAAGTTGAAGGCCGGGACGTAGGAAGCGTGCCTCACTGTGGAGTAGCTCTTGTGCCCTCGAATCGTGATGAGAGGCTGCTTAATGATGCAATTGCTATCAATTGTTAAGATACCCGTTCGTTGGAGAGTCAGCTGTGACAGGTCATCTCCACAAACAATGTTGATTGTGGTTTTTTCTGGCAAGGAGAAGATCCACTGGTTTGGTGTGTGAAGTTGAGTCCAACTAGAATGGGCGTCTACTCTCATCAACTGGCAATGGTGTGGAGTTAACTGATTCAGGAGGCTGATTTCACAGGCAGAGATAGATGATCCAATTTTGTACAACGGGTGATGTTGACTGCATAAATGCCTCCCGTTCATCGTAGTGCAGATGCGGAGTTGAGATTCTGTTAGCGGATAATAGTGGTCCCGATGTAAGTTGACCATTAAGTAGGGAAAGGATGGTCTAATAGCCACGAAACTATCGTTCATCTGGACTGGAACTGGAACCACTCGAAAGAGGTCGAAGTCTTCAACCGAGATTAAGGGCACTCTGAGTTTGAAAATGAAGTGCTTGTCCGTCATTCTACCTTCAAGTGTAATAAGATTGTAAAAATGGAGTATATCATCCTGATTGAGTGGTAATCTTAAACTTGAAGGAAGATTAGCCCGAATGGTGTGTAGAACGGTTCTTAGCTGCTCTGGCGATAAAAGATGTCTGCTGACTCTTCCTCGATGTATATTAACTTAGGCGTCCAAAATCAGGCCTTGAGTCCTTTGGAAGTTGGTGGCGAGCAGTGTAGCTTGTAGCGACAATAGGATGAAGGACCGAGATCGAGCTTCTTGTTATGCGTCGTTGTGTATTGCGTTTATTTGTGTGGATAAATCATTTAAGTGAGACTCAACTCTCTGAAACTCCATGTCAATAGCCTGGTGATCCTTTTTCATAATATTGACCGTAGCGTCTAGAATGGAAGTTTGGTTACGCAACAAATTTGCTAAATGGCCTTCGTTGTTCTTTATAGAGTCAATGGTCATGGACATTTCTTCAGCGTATTTAGAATCGAGGACACCAAACATAAAGTTTGCTGCGTTGCCAACGATGTTGATCAGTCCTCGTCTTGCTCGACCTGATGGAGGACTTCTTAAAAGTTGATTGGTCTGGCTGAGCTCATCCACTACACGGTTAATTTGCTTGGCTATTTTGTGATGAGATTCCGGATTGGGCATGGTAGATGATAAGTTACATAAAGATGCACTAAACGTTTGTAGAAGTTCGAACTCCCTCCAAAATGATTGCATGTCATAATATGTTATAATATTCCAATCACTAGTAATAATGTTTGCTCTGCCTAAGTTTTCGAAATATATGCCTGGGTTTGCAGTGAACGGAGTTATAGTTGCCCGAGAGGCCGTGACCGGTGACAGGAAGAGACATACTAGTAACACGGTGAAAAGAGCGGAGCGAGCGTGTTTGACTGGCGTAGGGCCTTGGTCCACTGATGGTTGAGGCATCGTTCTCTTTTTTGGTTGCTCGGTTGGTTCCATGTCGTTCACGTCTTCATTTTCGATGGGGAGTGGTGCCAATCGGTGTATTGGTCGGCGCAAGATGTTATTTGCTGTTTTTACGTCGACAACTCGAACGAGTCCGTCCTCTCCCTTAACGACGTTGGTTCCACGTCAACGGTGGAAGGTTATCTTCCTTCATGATGACCATTGTGCCGGGTGAGACGTTTTGGGCCGTATGTTTCCATTTGACTCGATGTTGGAGTTGATTCAAATATTCAGTCGACCATCGTTTCCAGAACTCGTTCTTGACGTACGTGACAAGCTTCCACCGAGTTAGTAAACTGACCTTGTTTGAATGAGCCTGAGGGTCGACGAGCGCTGTTAGTGGTTCACCAATTAAGAAGTGTGCTGGCGTGAGGGCTGCGAGATCGTTGGCGTCATCAGACATTGGCGTAATGGGGCGAGAATTCAAAATAGCTTCTACTCACACGATGACTGTCTCCATTTCTTCATACGCCAATGAAGCGGGGGCAAGACTATGCTGCATTAGATTCTTTGCAGATTTGACGGCGGCTTCCCACAGCCCACCGAAATGAGGAGCTCGAGGAGGGATAAAGTGAAAGTCAATACCTCGAGAACTGCATTCCTTGAGTAGTTTCTCCTTGGAAGCATTCTTGCTGAAGACATCATTAAGCTCCTGTAATTGATTTCGGGCGCCGACAAAGTTGGTGGCGTTGTCGCAATAAATTTTCCGGCAATGTCCTCGCCGTGATATGAATCGACGCAAGGCACCAAGAAACCTATCCGTTGATAAATCGCTCACCAATTCCAAATGAACGACCTTCGTAGCGAAGCAACAAAAAACAGCGATGTAAGCCTTTTGTGGCTGTTTACCCCGGATCTTAAAATGAACGTATATCGGGCCGCAAAAGTCGACTCCGGAATTGATCAGTTGTGTCAATAGTTTGGGCTTGGCCTTGGCACAACGAACGCAGTGTTGTACGACGGCGCGGGCTAGGTTCTTGCCGCCGAGTGGCCAGAACTGTTGTCGAGCGATGGCGAGTAGAGCCTGAGGACCCGCATGCATATTTTCTATGTGTAGCGCATTGAATAGCATCTTGGTGATTGGATGACAATTCGGAAGAAGCGCAGGATGCTTGGCTCGATACTCGAGATTTGATGACTCGAGGCGTCCGCCTACACGAAGGATTCCATCTTGGTCCAAAAGAGGGGTCAAGGAGCTGATTGAGCTACCCCTTGAAACTTCGCCATGTTTGATTATATGCTGGAGATCGTCCTTGAATCCTTGTTGCTGGACATATTTGATTATCAGAGTTTGTGCGTCGTCCAGCTCTATCACTGATGGAACAGGTGAATTGTTTTTTCTGGAGCACCGTTTCGTAGCCTTGGTGAAGCGCAGAATATAAGCGATTATGCGCTGAAGACGTCTGAAGGAATTTTAATGATTAATGTTGAGTAGGAAGTCGTCGTCCCTTGTGAATCCGAGACATGTGGATTGAATCTTAGTCCGTTGCTCCAGAGTGCATTCGTCTGGGTTTGGATTAAGATTAGGCCATGCGTCTTCTCTACCATGAAGGAACATTGGACCGTAGAACCACAGAGTGTTGTTGGCCAATTTTTCAGGGGGGACGCCTCTTGATAATAAGTCCGCCGGATTATCCAAAGATGACACGTGTCTCCATTGTTCAGGAATGCTAGCACGCTGTATGGCCGAGATGCGATTGGCAACGAAAGTGTGGGAGTTTGATGACTCGGCCTTAATCCAGCCGAGGACTATTGTTGAATCAGTCCAAAGGAAGATTTGATTATTATTCAACTGTAGATCGTTTTTAATGCGCTGTTTGAGCTGTGTGGCCAATTTGGCGGCGCATAACTCGAGGCGAGGTAGTGTTATTTGCTTGGTTGGTGCAACCTTAGACTTGGCGCATAGTAATCGTACAATGACAACGTTGTCTCGCCCTACGGACCTGATGTACGCGGCAGCACCATATGCTTTCTCTGAAGCATCAGCGAAAATATGTAGTTGTATTTGGGAGCTTGTTTTGTGAGCCAATACATGTCTGGGGAACGTTATGTGGTTTAATGCGCTCAAGCCATCTCTGAAGCTGATCCATTTGGTATGTAGTTCTTGTGGAAGTGAAGCGTCCCAGTCGAGTTTTAACTCCCACAGTTTCTGCAAAAACAGCTTCGCCGTTATGACCACTGGAGCCAATATGCCCAATGGGTCGAAGATGTGTGCGATGTCAGAAGAAGCGGTTCGCTTCGTGACCCTTTGCGTAGGGATTAAAGTGCTTCGAATGGCGAAAGAATCCGATTTGGGTTGCCAGGTTAACCCCATCGTTTTGATGCTGTCGTCGGAAGGGTTACTGAAGTCTAGTCTTTTGCTTGATCCTCAGCCGGTATTTCTTTAAGTAGGTGAGGATGGTTTGCGCACCACTTACGAAGCCTTATGCCCGCGGTTTTCAGAGATGATAACAATTCGGTTTGCTTTAGCAGGCAGGTGGGCAAGTGGTCTGAACCAGACAAAACGTCATCCACATAAAAGTCGTTTTTGAGCGATTGAGCGGCAAGAGGGTACTGGTCCTTCACATTGTCGGCCAGCATATGTAAGGTACGCTTGGCGAGATAAGAAGCTGGAGCAGTACCATAAGTGACGGTGCAAAGCTGATAGCACTTCAACGGTTTATTAACATCGTCCCTCCACCATATTAACTGGTATTTTTGGTCAGCTGGGTCAACATGGATTTGCCGGTACATTTTTTCGATGTCCGCGGTGAAGACGTATCGAGGAAGGCGGAAGCGTAGTAATATTGTGAAGACGTCGCCCTGAATGGCTGGCCCGACTGCCAAGACATTATTCAGTGACAGATTGCTGGTTGTTTTCGCTGATCCATCGAAGACCACTCGTAATTTAGTCGTTGTGCTTTCAGGTCTGAGGACGCAATGATGTGGAAGGAAATAGTAGGGCTCTTCTACCATAGTGAAGCAGACTTCCTTCATATGACCCAACTCTATGTATTCCCTCATGAACGCGTTGTACTGCTGCCTTAAGGTTTGATCCTTAGCTAGTCTCCTTTCCAAGGAGTGGAAGCGTCGAAGTGCCGTGTCACTGGACTCACCCAATCCATGTGGATCGCACCGGAACGGAAGTCGGACGACGAACCGGCCGTGGTTGTCCCTTTTCGTAGTCTGGATGAAGAATTCCTCACATTTGTTTTCAGCAGCGGTATAATTATTTGAGCCATGTTCAGTTTCCTCAAGCTGCCAGAATTTTTGGATGTGGGAGTCCAAAGTTTCATCTTCGCTGCATATTCCGCAGTGCGCGAGGTTAGTTACTGAGCTGGGCGCGGCGATTCGGCTTGACACGGTCCAACCGAAAACCGTGTTCTGGAGTATAGGAAGTTGCTCTCCCAATTTTATTTGGCCAACAGAGAGAACTGAATAGAACAGCTCGGCTCCGATAAGAATGTCAATGGGACCAGGGCGATGAAATTGTGGATCGGCCAACCTTATGTTGTCAGGAATAGGCCAGGACGTCTTCTCGATATGTTGCGAGGGTTGCGGTGCTATTATTCTTGGTAAGACATGAACGTCTATGCTTGTGCTGAAGTCAGTTATGTTGGAACGTATTTCGATGTTGGCCCTTGAGCGTGTGTTCTGTGCTATCGAACCGATCCCACCAATGGTAACTGACTGTCGCGTTTCTTGGAGGCCTAATCTTTTTAAAAGTCTTTCTGAAATGAAGTTTAGCTGGGAACCGGAGTCTAACAAGGCTCTTGCCTGAATTTGGTTTGCCCAGCTATCCGTGACCTTTATGAGGACTGTACTTAACAGAGTATAAGCACCGACAGTTGAGGGAGTGCTGGAACTGAGCGACGCAGCTTCCTTAGTGCTTGAATCTGGGTGTGCTTGTATTTGCTGGTTGTTGTCTGCGGGAGGTGACTGGTTGCCCGAAGCTTGAGATCTTGGGCTGTTGTCTTCCAAATGAAGCAATGTATTGTGGTTCTTGGAACACTTGTGGCAATTACCAGAGGGACATTGATTGGAGCGATGTCCCTTCTTGAGGCAATTAACGCAGCGACCAGCGCGTTGTATAAGTTTAAGGCGCTTGTCAGGACTGTGATTGAGGAAACTGGGGCAGGAAAAGATTGGATGATCTCCTTTACACACGAAACACGGCGTCTTTGAGGATACGACAGCTAATGCCCTTGGGGGTCGCCCTTTGCCGAAGTTAATGTCATTAGAGGCGTTTCTTGAGTTTTTGTTAGGAAGGGATTCTAGTGACTGGAATCGCCTTTCCAGGAACGTGAGGAAATGCTCCATAGATTGCAATTTCCTAGGATGTTTCAGGCCTTGCTCGTAAAGCGTGTGTGAAACTCCGTCTAGTTTTTTGATGAGGATGTGCAGCAACAGAGGATCCCAGTTTTTGATGTCAATTTTGAGATTCGTTAAACTGAGCAGGCACTCTCGAGTTGTGTCATGGAGTGACTTGATGGCTGTGGCTGATTCGGTGTGAATGACGGATTGGTTCAATAATTTGTTAATGAGGGCTGCTACCAACAATCTGTCATTGTCATATCTGTCCTTGAGAAGGTTCCAAGCAGACAGATAGTTCGCGTCGGAGATCGTTAGGTGGCTAATACATCGCTCTGCTTCACCAGTTAAACTCGTCTTCAGGTACCACATTTTCTGCGCATTGCCCAGATTTTGTTCGTGTACCACTTGCAAGAACAGGTCGTGGAACTGCTTCCAGCAAAGATAATTGCCTTCAAATTTTGGCAATGTGATGGTTGGAAGCTTAACCTTGGGCGAAACATCACTTGTGACTGGATGTGTGGATGGTGTAGAATGTTGTTGTAAGTCTATGATTGTAGACTCTACTTCGTCGGACAGCAAAAGATACGCTTCTTGATCAAATCCAGCAGCAATGGGGTCGTCTGTCATTCCCCAGATGGCATCATGCAGGGTCTCCAGGTTTGCCCACAGGCGTTCAATGGAACGGCACTTTACTTCGTACACGACAGCGTTTTGTTGAGGGGGGAGGTTTTGGACTGAGTCCAAAGCGCGCCTTAATGAGACGATTGCAGCGTTCAATCTCCGTCACATGACCTGAAGTGGAGAACTTTCGGCATTAGATCGCTTGGCATCTTCAGGCTTGTGACTGCTTGATGCATTCTCCGTGGATTGAGTGCTTGATTGACTGCTTAAGCGTAGTTTGACGTCCTCGATAAACCACTGGTACAGCTCCTCTATGTTGGCAAAGTATTGTTTCTGGAAATATGGATGACTGGTTTCGAGGTCATATTTAGCCCGAATACCGTAGTCCACAGATTGGAACGTCTCCCAGAGTTCCGTTATGGCCTTGGACTTGTTGACGAGGTATTCGTCGTCTTTGCGTGTTGGAGAATCCTTCTTGTAGTTTCTTATATGCCTCTCGATTTCTCCTCCTGTCTCGTTCTGTTGTTTTGCAAGTTCTTCCAAGGAGGACATTCTCGTTATTACTGAAGTTTAACGAAGTGGAACGACGAGAGCAAACAGCGGCTTGAGTAAGTTGACTGCCACAAATGAGGTAATGTTGTCTCGGAACGTTGGGAGGGACGTCGATAGGATGGAAACTTCAGCTGCTTCTTCTTCAGGATGCTCGGGATGAAACGATCTTGACGGTATTCGCGGTTTGACGTTTTATCGCGACGGTGAACGGTTTAAAATTCGCGTAAACTTGACTGGTTTGGAGTTCGCGTGACGTGAATCACGTCGGGGTCACCAAATGTTGAGCGCAGACTCTTTTGCCTGTGCTGTTTTCGACTGGTTGAGGTGTATCACCACAACTCAGTTTTCATAGACTCCTTTTCAGCGGAAAGTTGAAGGGAAAATCTAGGTGTTACACCAAGATTTAGAGTAAAGTGTGCAAAGGTCTTAGACCGATACACCAGAAGCAGAGGATAAGTAAAAGATTCGAGTTTAAATTAATGACTGACTGATTTATTACAATTTATGGGATTTATATACATAAAAAGATGCTTAGATTTGCTAAAATTCGTACACTTGTTGCTTAGTGACTAACTTTAATCAATTAAGGTGAGTAGTAATTTGAGTTCACATCGAAAGGCTTCGTTTTGATTCTCGCAAAAAGGTGTTTTCATGATGCATGCGCTTTTCGCTTAGGGCAATGGCATTTCAGGTGACAGGTGATCCCGGGCAAGGTCAGGTAAGTTTCTTTGATAATGGGAAATGCTGACGCGTGGAACTAAGTTCAGGTGAGTTTATGAGTGTAATTTGATGATTTGTTGAATGAACAAAAAACAGGTGAGTGGTACACTGCAGTATGTAATTATTTGGACATCAGGTACAGTAGTACACTGCAGTACGTAATTATTTGGACATCAGGTACAGTGTGGTAAGTTATTTGCGAACAACACGATTGGACTTCACGTCCAATCCTGTTTGAGCCACTGGGATGGATCAGCCTTGTCGATTTAGGCTAGAGAAGGGATAGATCGAATCAGGAGAGAGTGGCGGACTAAAACACGGTGGAAGGACTATCGGACAGAGGAAAGCATTACGTGATGAGTGAATAAAATTTGGGTTTTCTTTCGCTATTTTTCCAAACGTTAAAACGTGGTGGTGATAACCTCGTCGTTCCGTTTTTTTGATTGAGTCGTGACCAAGAATTGTTGTGTTCTTTACGACTTGATTCCGTAATTGAAATCTTTCCTTTGTACAGTACTTTACAAAATTAAATCTATTTCGCGGGGTTTTCCCCGTTTATTTGATGTTTTTATATCGTCAGACTTTCAAAAATATGCCTTCAAGACAAAAAATAACATTTCTTACCATTCAAAATCAGCTAAAAGTATGAGTGTAGCTTGGTTTTTTAAAACAGTTGAACAGCATAATTCTCGATTAGATGCTAACTGAGAGCGCTGACAAATTCAGCCTGATGCAATTGTAACATTGCCATTTGCGTATAAGGATTAAAGGATCTTTAACTATAATGTGCAGGTTAAGTATGCTTATATTTTAATGAAAAGGGAATCAAAAGTAATGTGTTGTGCATCAGAAAAGGTTCATTTACCTCCAAAAATAACAGAGCTACTTGATACGCTGTTGAATTGAAATCATCCAAAATATATCTAAGAAATATAAGAGCTTACAATAAATTCATTCAAATGACTTCGTTTGGAGTAAATCAAGTTACTGAAGTCTCAATCGTTCCTACTTTCAAAATACAGGGACAAATCTACCATCATGCCACCAAATAATGTTAAAACTTTTTGCAAATTTATATAAGAGCTAATTACGCTGAATAAGCTAACGTTATAGAGCAACACATACCCAGCTTAGATGTTGGTAATATTGCTGAGTTACAGAGATTTCTGCATAAGGAGATTTCAGTCCCTACCTTCACAGCTTCCAAACTGATTTAAAGTATGTGTCCGAAGATGCGAGCACTAATTATGAGTTTGTCATTGACGCATACAAAAGACCGACTATATTCTTCAAAGTATTAGTGACACACATCGCGGCTACGATACCCTTTAATATCAATTAATATTTTTTTGCGAAGGGGAAGGCTATAATTTTGCAGTGTACTGCGTTGAACGTACAACAGGTCTTCCAAAAAATAATAAGAAATACCTCGTATGCAATATTAGTATCCGTTAAAGCAGATGTTAAAAAACCGTTAAACATTGAACAAAAATAAAGTTTGGAGGCAACTATTTTCCATTATAAAGAACTTAGTGAAACTTATAGACAAACCAAAATAAATACGAGACTCAAATCTATATCTCTTCCAAAATGTAATAAAGAAGTAGGACAGAGAAATCATATTCAGGTTGCTAAAAATTTTTTTAATAGCTGACAAAAATCTTTAAAAATACTTGAATCTAATAAGTGCAAAAAGCAATTACAAGAAAATATAATATATCACATTAGGAGAGAGAAATTAACCTTAGAAAACAATATTTAAGCTTATAACATTTTTGTATTAATTAATTTAGTTTATAATCTATTATTATTTTAGTTCTCAGTACACCGGACTGCGTACAGGTGCGTGTTACCTCTGCAGATTTTCTTATGTATTAAAATCAAATTTTGTAAATCTTTTCTGGTGAAATAAATGAAATGAAATATCGTAGATATTCAATTCATGGCTTTTTTCATTACAGGACATATACCTCCGACCCCTTGGAGGTTCGGTGACTCACGCGGTATGATTCCCGCGGAGACGGTTGTGTTTCGGGCGCCACTTGTTCTGGACGAGTCGCCGGGCGTAAATCGCGACAAAACTAGAAATTCGCGATATACCTTCTGCGATCGATTGAATTTTGTAAGAGAGAGTGGAATCGGATGTTATCAATTTTACTATTTTAATTTTTATTATTAATTTTGACAATGTGGCTCCACTTGTCACTAGTATCTGATCGGATCTCGCTTAGGTATGCTCAATCTGAGCTTAATCTTACATAATTGCATGTTGTTACTCTTAATTTTTTTACTTATCTTAACTTGTTTTAGGGAAGATCCCGCGTTGCTATCCTCTTGCGGGTTACCAAATCGCGCCTCTGATCAGCTTAAATCGGACCTCTTCATCTGGGGCTGAAAGCCTTCACCTCCTTTACTGCTTTTTCTTCTTTTCTATTTGTTTCACTTCCTGTTTTCTGTTCGTTCTAATCACATGTCTCTGTCTCTTTTCTACTGTTTTCACTATTGGTTTGAAGTTCCTTCTTGTCACAATGTCTCAAAAGTTCGAATGTTTCTCTTATATCACTATACCACCCACTTTCTATATTCTTTCAACTCTTCAATACAGTTCAATTCACCAATTCTTTACTCTCTTCTATACTTCACATATCGATGTTCTTTCACTTCAATATATTGTCCTTAATTTACACTCTAATTTCTTGCTTTAGTATCTTGTGCTCGAATTATTTATTGCTATTCACTATATTACCCAATTTCTAAGTTCTTTCAATTCTTCACTAAAAGTTCAAGTCTCCAATTCTCTAAACTGTTCAATACATTTCAATTCTGGAATTCTTTAAACACCATATCACCCAATTTCTATATTCCATCAACTTTTCAATACAGTTCAAGTCCTTAATTCTTTTAACTCTTAAATACTTCACCTATCGATGTTCTTTCACGTCAATACTTCAATACTTAGTTATTATTCATCTTATTGCTTTCACTATATGTGACTATTACTATTACTTTTGTTTCTGCTCAACATCTTCAAATTTCGCAGATGGACACTCTTTTTTCCCTCACCCGACCTTTCGCACGTTCTTGCCTAAAGGGAATTCGTCACCGAAAAAAAAACTCCAACCACTCTGTCGCGCGTTTTATATTTACCCCATAATGCGCTGTCCTTGGATACTTCCTCGGTCATCCAACGCAGTACCCTCCACAGTTGAGAGATCGAGAAAGGTACCATACTCTCCTATATTCAGCACTATGCTCCTCATACAAAATTTTCCTAAATTTTGGATTTTTGAATTTTTAAAAAACTGCATTTTCTTCGGAGCTCATTGCACAATTGTTGGGGTCAATAATCTCATATTTATGGGATCCAATAAAATGGATTAAAAAAAGAGCGGCAACCATAAAGTAGAGGGTCGATTGTTCGATTCTCGGTCATGTCAATTGAGCACACAATTTTGATTGATTCTTCGATCAAAAATTGCATTCTCGATCGACCCTCCTATCTTTTAGTTGACTTAGCGTGCTGTATATGTACCTTCTAAAAAGACTATTATAACAGAAGATACATATGTTTCTTATATAAATCTGGATTTACCGGGTTTCTATATAATAAACACTAAACCAAAATATGGTAACACAGTCAATTGCAATGCTAAGTATGTAAATATGCTTACCATTGAAATTGACGGATGTTAATCCGGACGTCGATTCCTTCGACTGAAATTAAAGTTTTTAAAAAAGTGATTGCTTGGTAACAAAAAAGAAATGAGGTGCTCTTGGAAATGTTGGAAACACAAAAAGCCAGTCGAAGTCCGGCGCTCTTAGAGTTCAGTAACAACTCGGTTTAGTTCGATTAACATTTACAGATAATTTAATATTGAATAAAAATAATAATCCTTGAATTGTAAAATTGACTTTTTATTTTAATCAATACAAACGTGGCGCAGTCGGTAAGGTGCTCATTTGAATTAGCATCTAATGAAACAAATTTTAGTGAGTATATTTTTCTCAAAAGCTTGAAACGCAGTATTTCAAAATAAAATTTTGTGAAGTACGCAGACACGTACGCAGCCGAGATATTGAAAACATCCTGAAAAGACATCATATGAGGCATAGATTGATGGCCCAATTTGAAAGATGGAGGAAGTAAATTCAATGGAGCAATGTTTAATCGTCTTAACGAACATTCTCAGCCGGCTCTCAGGAGCAGAATTGAAAAGGAACTTCGATATTTACCTAGTTTTGAAGCAAGGCCTGGAACTCTCCCAGCGTCCATAAATTTAGTGTAAAGGGCTTTAATTAAATAAGGAGAGCCGGCTCTTCAAGCTTATAATGTGATTTAAAACGAGTAGATTCTAGGTCCAGAAAAAAGCTGGGGTGTGGCTGTGTCATGGACACGGCCGTGTGTTATACGTGAATACGTTTATGGAACGGGTAATATTTCTTGAATAAAATATTTTTATTTATGTATTTAGGACAAAAGCAAGGAAACAAATCAGTATTTTGTTACAATATAACTTTATTAATTAAAGGTATGTGATACGAAAAGTACGACACAAATGGCATACAAGATACTCGTTCATCCAGATTTCTGGTAAACGTTAAATCAATACAGGTATTACCTAACGCTGTTGGAGAAGTTTCAATATAAAACAAATTGAACTCGCTGAGCATGAAGTCCGGCAATGAACAGTTTTGTGAGATCAACATTAAAGTCTCCAACTATCATAACTGGTGTAGTGAGATCAGGCTCGTAATAGGGTATAATTTTAGCGATGTTTTTGGAATATTTTAACAACGATCGTATCATTAAGAGTTTAATATCTGCTAACGCTGTGCCCGGGTGGATATACACACACCCGAGTATGAATTTCAAGATGCCATTGGCCTTTATTTTTACTAGACAGACATCACCTGCTTTTGGGTCTTTAATTTCCAAATAAATTTCCGAAATGTCAATGTCAACTCTATTACAATCAGTGAAGCTATTGATGTTGCGATATATGGCGACTCCACCGGCTTTGACTTGATGATGATGATACCGCTACCGATAAAGTAGTAGCAATTTGTCTGTTCTTAGCGGTTTTACAAATCAATGGGGATTTTTCACCAAATTTTGCCGATTTTGAATTTCAAAATCGAATTCAATCAACCAGGCTGGCAGAATCGCCAGCAACACAAAAATTTCGCCACGGCACAAAATTGTGCAAAAAACATTGACCATACGGTGACATTCTACAAAGGGAGCGTGTGTGACGCTCGCATGTGTTTGTTTCGATGAGAAACAAACGCATGCGGGCGCCACACACACTCTCTCGGTGGGGTGACACCAATCGATGATGTTCGGTTGCACAATCACATGTACTGGCGAAATTTTTGTGTTGCTGGCGATTCTGCCAGCCTGGCTGGTTGAATTCGATTTTGAAATTCAAAATAGGCAAAATTTGGTACAAAATAACCCCATTTTTCGGCGCTTCCCCCTCCGCCGCGCGCGATGCGCCACTGATCTCGCTTATCCTAGTGATTTCTTTGATCCTTTATCTATCCAGTGGTATAATTTAATTTTGGATGTAGTGCAGAAATTCGAAGCTACAACGCCAAACTGTATCCCCCGCTTTTATCATTAGTTTTTTTGGATTGCCCCCGTATGGCAGCAAATTTAAAGACGTATTCACGTCAAAAATTATTTGGAATCATCACCATCACAAAACATGGGAAGAATGCAAGCCGAAACTGAAGCTGCAGTATAAGGCAACATAGGACCAAGGATAATTTGAAAAATCAACACTTTAAAAGTAAGTTCAATAATTGAATTTATGGATAAAATTTTAATTATAGTAGACGATATTACCGAATGTGCATTATTTAGTGATTATCAAGGTGAAATAATAAATAACTTGAACAGTGTTTTGGTTTTAAAATCAAAGAAAAAACTGCAGGAGCTTTTGCGGCCGAATTATATAACAAATATAGCTTAGAAGAAATCAGATCAATTATAAATGAATATGTTGGTCAAGATAATTATAATTTGAAAACTTTTTTATTTAAATCGTTTGGTTCTAAAGGCAAATATTCTCAAAGACAAAATAATAAGAATGGATCAAAATAATTTTCAACAAAAAAATAATTATAATTCAAAGCTATTTCGAAATTATTAGGCAAATTCAAGGCAATTTAGGGATCATAATTCTCAACCAAGACAGTTTTGAGATCACTATCATAAAAATAATAACTAACCACAATACGAAGAAAATTCTGACAGAAATAGCAGTCGGCATTCCAAGAACATTATAATAGAAATAGACAGTCGGAATACCAGGAGATATATAATAGAAGTAGGCAATCTAGATATCAGTCAAGAAAAAAGGAACTCCCAGGAAATATGGACGTTGACGCTACAAGTACAAGACATGAAGTAAATCAGTTAGGTGGATCCGAGTTTTTTATCAACTAGCCTCGGAAGGTTGGTAAATTTATACAAAACATACTATAGATGGTGAAAAATACAGTGCCATGGTCGATACCGGTTGAACTATAAGCCTGTTAAACCGTACCCAACAAAATTTACGAACGTTGAAGTATGGAATGGGAAAAATATATTTGGATAAAATTTATGATTTTTTAGTAGGCATGGATTGGATTCTAAAGAATGTAAAGTTAATTGACATACTTACAACATACATACTACATACTTAAGTTCAATAGACTTAGCAAAGATACAGAAAAAGATACAGAAAAATTTGCTTTCATAATACCAGTAGGTCTCTATGAGTTTATCAGAATGCCATTTGGGTTAAAGAATGCTCATGCCACATTTCAACGGTAGATTAGCGAAGTATTAAAGGACTATGTAAATAAAATATACGTTGTTTATTTAGACGATATTCTGGTATTCTCCAGTTCGCTGGTAGAACATCAAATTTCTTTGTAAAAGTGTTTTAGAAAATTGATGGAACATAACTTGAAGATTCAAGTAGCTTTATGAAAAGAGAAACGGATATACTTACGAAAGATGAAAACCCAATTCAAACAAAGTTGAAAATATAAAACATATATGGCTTCTTGCCAAAACTGAAAAATTGTTTAAAAGCTTTTTAGGAATGACGGGATATTATAGAAAATTCATAAAAGACTACGCTATAAAAGCTTATCCTTTAATAAAATACTTGAGAAAAGATACAAAAATTAACACGAAAGATCCTGAGTATATTGAAGCTTTTGGGAAACCAAAGTTACTCATTGTAAGTATGTACTTACTTTTTCATTTCAAAAATTCAATATAAATTATTTTTCAGTTAGTTCATAACTTAAAATATATAACTTAAAACTATGTAACTACAATGTAACTTAATTATATAACTTAACTAATTATGTAACTTAATTATAGAACATAAAATTATACTTTGATATGTCTAAGCCTAAGTGAAACTAAGTATGTATGTAAATATTATTTTTAATTTACAGCCCAGCTTATTAATGTTAAAATAATTTTTATAATTGTTAGTTGGTTAGTGATTTGGAATTAAAAGAATGAGTAACTTTTGAAATAAATTTTACAAGGCTTAAATGAAATAAAATAAAATAAAATAACATAAAACAAAAAAAAAAAATTAAACTAAATCAAATGAAATTAAATTAATATTATAAGAAGGTTTTTTAATAGTAATAGTGATTACTATATTGGTGAACTTGACAAGGAACAATTATCTAATTATCGACAAAAAGAACATAGTGAGTGAAAGATTTTTTTTTTTTTTGAATAAATATAACTACATTTTTTCGTGAATTTTCGTTAAAATTTTGTGCGATTTTAATTAAATCAATAATAGAATTTTAATTAAGAACGAAAATTCATTTCAACAAACTAATCAAATCGAAATTTCTGTGGCATCTATTTTTCGAGATAGTAAGTCATTTCCATAGTAAGTGGCGTAGAAAAAAAACATTTTTCATTTTGTGTTGTGTGCTAAGTGAAATCCCACAAAACTGGTAGAAATAAATAACTAAATATCGAAATCGAAATTCATTGATTTTAAATAATGTTTTGATAGGAACTTGAATTAGATTTTTTTATTGAAAATTGAACATAAAAACATCGACAAAATTACAATAATTACCGTAAAATTGGCCTTCAATTATTGCAAAGTGAAGTGGTCAATTATTTATTAAATTTAAATAGAATTTATATAAACAAGAGTTGAGTGTTTTTATGACAATATGAGTGAATTGATAACTATGATTCGATTTCAATTCATCGTTTTGTCATGAACTTTCGTTTACTTAGTTTTGTTTTACTCAAATTAAGGATTATATGTGAAAAATTTATTTATCAATGTTAAAATTAAAAAAAAAAATCAAAAACCAAGACCAATTTCAGGATCATATCAAGAACAACACATAAAGAACTACTTGGAGACATTTTGAAGACATCGAGAACAATTTCAAGACATCCTGAAGACAATTCAAGAATCAAAAGTCAAGGATAGAAATTAAGAAGCTACATCTCAAATATTTATGTATTGTAAATCCCTACTTGTTTTCTTTGCTAAAACTGAAATCTAAATATAAAATATACAAAGGTATTTCATCTCATCTGGTTTTACACTGCACCATCCTTTTAAATTATCATCGAAAAATAGTTCAGATTTTCATTATGAATGAAAAGCTGAATGTAAGTGAAAATAATAATGCCTCAGCGAATGGAGGTAGTTTGCGGTCAACTTGTGATTCTGGATCGCAGGTCAGTAGTGCAACGATTTGTAAACTCCCAACTTTCTGTTCTTCCAAGCCTGAAGCTTGGTTTTCACAAGCATATAACATATTTCAAATAATTAGAATGAGTGACGATCAAAGCAAATTTCAACACGTGGTTGCAATTATACCAAAAGATATCATTGGATGTGTTGTGGATCCCTCATTGATAATAAGAAACCCTCTTGTTGATAATAAGTATCAAAAATTAAAAGATGCTTTAATCTGTAGGCTCACAATTAGTGAGGACAGACGATTGGATCAATTATTATTGCCATCAGAGATTGGGGATCAGAAGCCTTCCTCATTTTACAGTGATATGGAGAAGGTAGAACATTGGTAAGAAGGTAGAAGATTCGTCGTTTTCACGGACCACAAGCCTTTAACGACAGCATTGTGGACAAAAGCTGATCGCTGTACTCGACAAGCGAGATACTCATGTTCTATGTCACAATTCACAAACGATATTTTACATATCAAAGGTAAATCGGATGTGGTTGCTGATACTCTATCTAGACTGAAATTCGAGTCTCTTGATACCTCTGAAAATCTTCCACTAAATATCCAAAACTTCGCTTAATACCAAAATAAAGATCAACAGATTCAAAATTTACTTACAAATGATAAAGAACAAACATTTCAACATATTAAATATCCTTTTTCGAAGATCATAATCTGATGCAACAATTATAATACTACCATGCGCCCTAGTTCTCGAAGTTTGCAGAACATCTGTTTATGAGATTTGTACATTCGCTTTCTCACCCAGGCGTTCGGGCAAATTAATAACTAATAAATTTTTCTGGCCTCATGTGAATAGGGATATTGGACAATGGACTGAAACTTGTCAGATCTGTCAACAAAACAAAATTAAGAGACATTCAAATTCAGAAAAAGGTTCTTTTCCACTTCCAATGAAACATTTTCAACAAATCCTTTACCAGATTCGAGTGGTTACCCTTATATCTTAACATTGATTGATCGTTACTCACCATGGCCAGAAGCTATTTCCATTAAAGAGGTTTCAGCTGAAGCAATAGCAAGGACTTCTACAGCACATCATGTTGCACGATTTTGAATTCCACTCACCATTACTACTGGCAGAGGAACTCCTTTCAAATCAACACTTTTAATACATTGGTTTCATTATTGGGAGCACATAGGATCCGTCCAACTGCATATCATCCTCAAAGCAATAGAATGGTGGAACGTTTCCATCGCCAATTAAAAGCTGTACTTAAATCAACTAATTTTGTTAATAATTGGGCAGAAAGACTGCCTTTAATATTACTTTGATATTAAAGCTGATTTGGGCTGTTCCGCAGCTGAAATGGTTTATGGGCAAACCCTAAGAATTCCCTAAGAACTCCAATTTGAGGAATCCCATATCTTTTTGAAACCTACTTCACCTAATCAAAATAATCATAAATCGTTAGCCACTCCTTTCGTTTTTAAGGATTTAAAACACTGCACTCATGTTTTCATAAGAGTGGATCGTAAAATACCTTTACCAATACCTCTTTCTAGGTCCTCATAGGGTACTCGATGTGACGGAAATGGTTTTTAAGATTCAGATTAATAATAAAATCAAGACCGTTTCCGTAGATTGAGTTAAACCAGCGTACATTGAGCAGTCGGATGAAATATTTTTGCCAAAAAAAAACCAATTCAATTATCTTACTTTAACTCCGTTTTTGAAAAGTAGAGTTTTGTAGGTACTTACTTTTTTATTTTAAAAATTCAATATAAATTATTTTTCAAATAACTTATAACCTAAAATATATAACTTTAAATTATATAACTATATAACTTAATTATATAACTTAACTAACTATTTAACTGTTATATAAATTAACAATAGAACTTACAAGTATACTATACTTTTTATGTCTAAGTCTAAGTAAAACTACGTATGTAAATGTTATTTTTAATTTATATTTAAGTAGCCTAGTTTGTTAATGTTAAAATAATTTTTATAACTGTTAGTGAGTTAGTGAATTGGAATTGAAAGGATAAGTAACTTCTTAAATAAATTTTTAAAGGCTTAAATTAAATTAAATAAAATGAAATAAAATAAAATCAAACAAAATAAAATAAAATAAAATAAAATTTAATTAAATGAAATAAAATTTAATAAATATTAAAAGAAGGTTTTTAAATAGTAATAGTGATTCCTATACTAATACATTCAATTCTAAAATATTCTAGCTATGAAGAAGAATTTACAGTCACTACCGATGCAAGTTGCCCCAGTATGCTACGTTTCCAGAACACATAACAAGCATGAAAGGAATTATAGTGCCACTGAAAATGAATTTTGAGCCATTGTTTACTCAGTTAATTATTTCAGACCCTACTTGTACGGTAGAAAATTCGAAATAATAACTGACCATGCACATTTTAAACATTTAAATATAAAATAAAGGGCAAAGGAGTTTTCACAAGGAAACCAAAGATGGATTTTAAGGCTGCAGCAATCTAATTTTGAAGTTGATATACTTTCAGGGTAGAGATAACAAAGTAGCTGGTTTCGTTAGCAGAATTCCAAACAGTCCGCAGATTAATTGACAATAACAGTAAATCCAACATGGATTGGTCTAGTACTTTGCATTCAGTAGATGAACAGTTACTAGATTATATAGGCATAAAAGAAGAAATTATAAATAAATATCAAACACTAATAATATTAAAATATAACCCAACTGAAGAACTAAATATAATACATGGAAGAAAAATAATTGAAATAAATCCACGAAACAACGAAGAAAGCGTTAAAGAAGTTTTAAGAAACATATAAAAGTAGGACATGTAGGTATGTATATACTCAAAAGTCACAGCCACATATTATAATAAAATTAAGCAATACATAATAGAGTGATTCTCAGGAGATAAAAGATTAAAATTCATGAAAGTAGCAGGAAGTCATAAAGAAATATCCTTGTATCATACTAATGAATCTCTACACAGTGGCATAAACGAAACATATAAAACATTGAAAAATAAGATATATTACCAAAAATAGCAAGAGTATGTTTAATCAATAATAGGTAATGTTAGGTTAGCAGGGTGGAGTGTTCACACCGATTGTGCGATCCACTCCCACTCGGTGGCCAGATGGCCCATTGTTATGGCCCTTATATTTCGCTATCCCCCCCTCTCCTATTTCGTGATCCTTTTTTCCTCTGTCCTGAGGCATTTCCACCCCTTGGCAAAGTTCCTCAATAGTTGAACATCCATGACCCCTATTTCCTCCAACCCTGTGAAGGATTCGCTCCTCAGTATTTGCCTCCGACTATCGGCCAATGCTGGGCAGGAGCACAAGAGATGTTCCAGTGTCTCCTCTTCCTCGTCACACTCCTTACAGAGACTGTCGCTTGCGAGCCCCCACCTCTGGAGGTTTCTCCCGACCGGACAGTGTCCTGTAATGACCATTGTGATGGTCCGGACTGAGGCCTTTTTTTCTCTAAACAAGCCCGCCGTTCTTGTTTCCTCAATTCTGGGCCACAAATGCCTTGAGTTGAAGCAGTCATCTCTGCTGCTCCATCTCTTGCCATGTTGTTCCCGTATTACTCTGTCGATGGTATCTTTCAACAACCTCATCGGTGGCTTTGTAGAGTTGGCTTCTTCAGCACTATGAATTTCGGTTCCGATCCTTGCCAGTTTATTCGCCTGTAGATTCCCTTCCACATCGCTGTGTGCGGGCACCCAACAGAGGCTGAATTTGTCTCGGATCCAGGATAGTGCTTCTCGGCAACTCATCACCGCCTTTGACTTGATTGTCTTAGATTCCAGTGTTCTAAGAGCCGCCTGGCTGTCGCTGTAGATTGTGACCTTTTGAATTTCTTCGTCGGTCAGCTGCTTTAGTCTTGCTGCTCTCTCTATCGCGTTAATTTCCGCCAGCAATATACTACAGCCTTTGTTGAGTCTGTGTGACTCCTTGACCTCTAGTATCTCCGAGAATAATCCGACTCCAGTCCCCGTTTCCGTTACAGAGCCGTCTGTAAAGACGCTTATCTCGCCTTTTTCAAAAATGGAACCATGTTCCCATTCCTCTCTGGTTTGGGATTCTGATCTCCAACTCCTTTCCAAACCATTGCTTTGTCACCATATAGTCCGTGCGCTGTCGTAGCACTCCGGTTTCCACGGTGCCTTCGATTTTTACTATCTCTTCCAGCACACTAGCATGCCCCTGGCCTGTGTGCCTCCACAGTTTCGTTTCTCTCAACCGTAGGGCTGTTTTGGCTGCTAGGCCCTTTACAAATAGGTCTAACGTTTGCAAATTTAAGATCGCCTCCAGCGCCGCCTGAGGTGTGCTCTTGAACGCTCCCGTTATACCTATCACTGCTAGTCCCTGCACCTTTCCCAGCGTCTGTTTGTTCGTCTCCTTGTCCATGGCTTTCCACCACACAAGGGCTCCATATGTGACAATGGGTCTGACAATCGTTGTGTAGATCCAGTGTACATCCAGTGTATCCAGTGTCCTACATGTGTGGAAAGCGTTTATTCCTTTTTTCATTCTTTCCTCCACGTTACTCCTCCAAGTGAGTTTAGAGTCCAGGATGACTCCCAAGTACTTCGCCTCTCTAGAGAGGTCTAGTACCCGTCCTTTCACCTTTGGTAGTCTAACCTTTGGTATCTTATACCTTCTGGTGAAGAGAACTAGCTTCGTCTTTTCCGGGTTTATCCCTAGGCCATTTTTCTCCGCCCAGTTGCTCGTTTGTCTTAAAGCTTCACCCATGGTGTCGCAGATCGTTTGTAGGTCTTTGTCTGTTGTCAGTATAACTACGTCATCTGCATAGGCGGTGACCCTAACTCTCCTTCCCCTGAGATCTATTAGGATCGAGTTGATTACGATCAACCACAAGAGTGGGGATATCACCCCTCCTTGTGGTGTAGTTCTGGTCACCAGTCTTCTGATCTTGTGTTCCCCCGCCTCTGTACTGATAATTCTGCTTTTTAGCATATTTATTATCCAGTACGAGATGGTGGGCTCCACTTTCAGCTCCATTAATGCCTCCTTCATTGCATTGGTCTTGACGTTGTTGAACGCTCCCTCTACGTCCAGAAACGCCCTTAGGGCATATTCCTTTTGCTGGAGAGATTTTTCAATTGTTCCAACCACTTCATGCAGCGCACTTTCCACCGATTTACCTCTGAGGTAGGCGTGCTGTGCTATAAACTCCTCCTCTATTTTGGTCTTCTGCTTAATGTTAAGGTCCAAAAGCCTCTCCATTGTCTTTAATAGGAACAAGGAGAGGCTTATTGGCCTAAAGTCCTTTGGTGTAGTGTTGCTTGACTTCCCCGATTTGGGTATGGAGGCAACCCTTACCTCTCTCCATGTTTCAGGGATGTATCCCAATGATAAACAGCCCTGAAAGATGCTCGTCAGTACCTCTGCTATGCTGCCTATCGAATTTTGCAGCATGGCTGGTGTGATTCCATCCGGCCCCGCAGATTTGTATGGCTCGAATGTTTTCACCGCCCATATTACCTTCTCCTTGGTGATGGCGTCTCTTATAGTTACCTCCTTTGGACTACTCCTGATCATTGGGCTCTCTTCCTCGCCATGTTGTCAGGCAGCCCGGGAAGTGAGTCTCCATCAGCAGTTCTAATGTCTCCTTGCTTAACTCCGTCCACGAACCATTTGGTCTCTTCACGTTTCCCGTGACTATGACGTCTTTGGAAAGAATTTTCCTGAACCTTGAGGCCTCGTTCACGTCCTCTATAGAGTTAAGGAAGTCGACCAGGGAGTCCCATTTTGCCTTTCTTATCTTATTCTTATACTCATTAAAACTGCGCTTGTAATTAGCCCAGCACTCCTCTTCTTTACTTTTCTTTGCTTTGTTATAAAGCCTTCTAGTAGCGTCCCTCTGTTGCTTGAGCTCTTCGTTCCACCACTTATTGGTTTCCCTTCGAGCTCTGCTTATTGGGCAGGTTTTCTGGAAGGCTTTTAGCAAAATCTCGCAAAGTTGTTTTACGGACTTTTCCAGGTCCGCCACCGTGTGGAGATAGTTACCGAAGCACTGTGTGCTCTTTGTTCTCATTGCCTTCTCCACTTCGGTGGAAAATCTATTCCAGTCCGTGTTCCTTGGATTCCTGTAGGGTTTTCCTACCTGAACCGCCCAGTTAATGTCGAAGAGAATTCTCCCATGGTCCAAAAAGGTGTGCTCGGGAGAAACTCTTAAGTTTTCTACGTTTAAATTAATAGTGGTTGTGGCCAATGTAAGGTCTATTAGTAATTTTAAACTCTAAAATTGACTCACCCCTTCTGTTGATGTCACTGCTTCCCCATTGGACGTGATGACCATTCGCGTCGCATCCCATCACCATGTGCCATCCTCTAACTTCGGCCTCTTGTACCAGGGCCCGGACCGCTGCTGATGGGGGATCTCCTTCCTCGTATGGCATATACGTTGAGGCCAGGAGCAGGTTAGTTTTGCCCCTCTCCTCGAGTACTGCCACCACCATGTCATTTGTGCTGTGCTGCGAAAGTAGAGTGAGGTTTAACGATCTCATTGCTACTATACACGCTCTTTTTTTACCTGTTGTGCTTGAGTGAAGTAGACTATAATTTTTTGACCTAAGTCCTCGGATTTTGTCCCCTGAGAGCCACGGTTCCTGGACTAAGGCCACGTCTACTCCATTTGCCTCCATATACAGCATCAAATCCTCGGTGGCCGCTTCGCAGTGGTGCAAATTACTTTGCACTGCTTGCAGCCTCCTCGGTGCCGCTCTTGGATTCATTGGGCAGCCTCACTTTTCTTGCACTAAAGCCGAATTTGATGCTTCCCCTTGAATCCTTTAACTTGGCGAAGGACAAGTCGTCTACCGTCACGACAAGGTCCTTGCCAACTCCGTTTGGACACTTGCTGGAGGAGATAATTCTCCATTTGCTCGTGTCCAGACCGTTCTGCCTGGAAATCAACTTCATTGTGGCTTCGTCCTCCACTAGTGGGGGAGGAATCCACAATAGCGCCAATTTCCGCAGTGGTAGCACCGATTTCGGAATCACCTGCACTTTGACTCCTGGCCAAAGTTCGCCAAGGCCCTCGACTACACGGCTCAGAAAATCAACGGATTTTCTCCCCGAACAGCCAATGACCTTGACTCCCTTGTGCCAGCTTGCTCCTACGAAGGACAACTCCTCCATCGAGCAACTCTGCTCGCTCGCCATCGCATACAGAAGCCTCGTCTCGACCATTTTCCACCTTTCGCCAGATATTTTGCCATCTAGATCTGATCGATCTATGATAGCCATCTGACAATCGGTGGGCGCTTGGTCCACCGACGAGGTTTTGGCCTTTTTTGCTGTTTTCTCCTCCTCCTCGTTGGATCGCTCTCTTTTAGCTTTCTTCTGGGATGTCGGCTGTAGGGGTTTTCCTGAGGGTGAGAAGGCAATAGCATTGGACCGCTGTAGTTTGGCGCTCTTACCACTAGCTTCGGTTTCGGACCTTGCCGGTCCTGGGAGCTCCTCAACGATTGTCCACAATTTCTGCGAAGCGATATTATTCTCGAAATCGGTGACAATCCTCCTGTTTCTTGCTAAGTAGCCCTTCTTCTTATCAGAGAGCTCTTCGGGCTTCCTTAGCCAGAGTTTCTTCAAGCTGGCCTTGGCACTTTTTTACCTCTTAAGAGACAGTTGCGCCTTGGTCGGCTTCCTCTTCTTTTTCTAAGAAGCCTTGGCTTCGGTAGTCTCGCCCAGCAATCTCTTTACGGCCTCAGAGTCAATGGTTCCTGTACTGTTGACGGACATGCCGTCGTCAGTTTGAACCTTTGTCTCCAGGCCTGTAGAGAGGCTAAACGACTCACCTGTGCCTTGTTGCCTCCCACTTGTAGCATCCACCGAAACGCTGGCCAAGTGTTCCACCGTCGTTGCTGTCACAGGAAAATCAACGGAAAATGTTTGCTTTGTGAAGTATCGAACGCTTTTGTTGATGTTATCTGTTGGAACATAGACTTTGAGGAAGTCAATTTGGTTTTCCGGATTACGGTAAACTTCTTGCGGATTTGGTTCCAACAGATAACATCAACAAAAGCGTTCGATACTTCACAAAGCAAACATTTTCCGTTTTGTTTACTGACCTGGGATAATCAACCACTGCATCAACTCTACTGAGCACTACCAGGCTGAAATTTCAGGGAACTGATTACCACGGACTATTTCTGACTGCTAGGACTACCAGGCTTACTTTATTTTTTCTATTTTTCTATATATCTACTTTGGATATTAATTTTTGTATACTTCCCTTTTCGTCTTATATCCTAGTAGCTTATCACACTCTTTTCTCTGTAAGTCCAATTCGATTCACGGATTCCAGTGTCCACATCATGTCTTTGGTTTGGAAGGAATTCGGCGCCCCCTCGGTGACAGATACCCGCTTGAAATCCGCGAAGAGCCGTACTCCTACTCTGCATAAGTCTCTGCAAAAATCCAAGTCAACATCATCCACGGTTACCAGATCTATCAAATCAGCTTTAAATCTACCACAGGACCCCAGTCTAATCAACCTCTCCGCCTCTTGTCCAATTCGTAACAATATACCCTTCCCGATTCAATCATTCTCCAATGAGGATCCTTCGAAACCTGGTTACTTCCCAAACCCCATCAACAATATAACCCCTCTAGGCAATCGCCACATCCCCCCGTCCCCTATAATACTCCTTTGACATCCACTCAAGCCCTGTGTCTGATAAATCCTTCTAGCGCTCTCTCTATCTCCACTGCTCCCTCTGGTTTGCCAGACACCCTGCTTGTTCCTGCTTCCTCCTCTCGTTATGTGCTCGATTCAGCATACAATCCCCTCTGCACCCTGAGGATAGTCCCTAAATCTAGATCAATATTTGTTACAGAGCTTGTTCCTTCGACGTCCACCGATGACATAACTCATAATATCGTTAACGTCATTGGTGTGGATATTGTTATAAGCACCATTAAGATGCTTGAGGTCTCAGAGGGCAGATGTTCCTCATTTAAGATTATCGTCCCCCCATCCCTCTTCGACCTCGTGATCAACAAACATAATTGGCCAAAGGACGTCTTCATTAAGTAGTTCGTGCCTAGAGGACCCATTATAGTAAGCTAAGGTAGAGCTGCGCCTGCTCCCCCGGTTTCCACAGCTGCTTCATCCTCGCCGCGAAAAAACTCCAAACTCTCTCCGTAGACTACCAAAACGTGAGGGTTTTCAGGACCAACCTTCGTTGGTGACTTTGAGATCCTTGACCAGGACTATACCATCTTCCGCAATGACCGCTGCCAGGTTGACCACCATCGACGGGGTGGCGGTGTACTTATCGCAGTTCGTTCTTCCCTTAACGCTTCTCTCATGCCTAATCCTCCTGTAGAACCTCTTGAACTCCTCTCCGTACGGATCCACTTACCCACCCATAACCTCATCCTCTTGTCATGGTACATTACCCATCCCCCTCTTCACGTAGGCGTGTTCAAGCGCCTTTCGGTAGCACTCCAATGCATATTTAGAACCCCAGCCGATAAAGACACACATTAATCCCCCCACATTAATTGGACTTTTGATTCTAAATCTAACTGTTTTACTGCCTTGAATCCCACCTCGCCTGCTGAAGTCACGTTCTAAGACACCTCTAGCTTTTACTCCCTATCCCAACTCAATAGCGTCAAAAAACATAACCAGCGACTGCTTGACCTAGTCCTTTCCTATGATCCTTAATGTGCATGTTTCCTCCCGTCCTAGAGCACTTTGCAGCTTCGACCAACACCACCCTCCTCTCTCTATTTGTATATCTTTTTTTATTTACACCCAATCCTGTTCCTATACCGCCCGCCACCTAGAGTCCACTTCCGCAGAACCAACTTTGATCTTCTGTTGGCTAGCCTTAGTGAGTCCTTCCATGAATTGTAATTCGCGGATCACTGCCCCCTTGTTATTACTTGCATTATCTGTGATGCTCTGCGTCACTCCATCTGCTCCTCGACACCCTTCTGTTCACCTCCCCCCCTTGACTCTTCCCCCTGTTGGTACTCTTCAGAATTGAAATCTCTTAGGAATAGACGTAACTCCCTCTGGAGAAAATATCTTCACTCTGATTATCGTGAAGATTATGATACATTTTCCGCTGCTCACGACGCTTTCGCTTCCCTTGTCGACTCTCACTACGAGGCACACTTGTACTCTGTTAAATGTGATATCACCTCCAACCCCCGTATCTTCTTCCCCTTTGTGAATTCAAAACGGAAGCGCAAAGGGGATAACTACTGTCACGGGATTGCACTTACCACCCCTTTGTGCAATGAGTTTCGAAAATTGAATTTTTTAGAGCGCGAACTTGGGAATGTTGACTTGTAAAATTTTGGAATTTTGAAATTTTGGACCCCCGAGTAGCTCCATTATGGTATCTTCCTCGAACTTGTAACTCAAGGTTTATCGTTGAATGACCGAGGAAGAGACCAAGGACTAAAGGGGATCCAAGTATAAAGGATGGGACACGAACGTGAGGGTCGGTTTTTGCTTCCTGGATTGCCAAGCGGTTGAGACGATTGAGACGGCGGATATTAGGACGATCAAAAAGTTGGCTAATAGTTGACTGAATTTAATTGCGGATTTAATTTGACACTGCAGTTTCTGTTGTTTCGATAGAAATAGATTTTCTGTGGTTTCGATAAAAATTTATTGGGTGATGATTGAAAGTCGCGGATTTAATTTGGACAGGGCAGTTTCCGTGGATAGATTTTCTATGGTTTCGATGAGAGATTATTGGGTGATAGGTGATTGTCACAGATTTAATTTAGCAGTGCAGTTTCCGTAAATAATTATCCTTGCCTTTCGTTCTCCCTTGATCTTTGAGGGAAGTGGGACGGAACGGATAAGTGAGGACATTAAGTGCGAGGGGTACCAACCTCATAGAGCGAAAAGTGTAATAAATAAAAAAGAAAAAAAAAGAAAAGAGTTGTAGAGTTTTCGAGAGAGGTATAAATATTGACTATTGATTGGTGAAGATCGCTATTTCGAGAGTTAACGCGGGTTGCGCGGGCACTGACGTTACGTATGGTTACGAAGTGAGTTTTAAGTGAAAATAATAAAGCAAAAAAAGAGAAAAGCGAAGATTGACTGATTTATCCACCGATTATTGAAGCATCGAGAATTACCACCAGTGGTATAGTTTCGCGAAAATCACGAATATTCACCGTTGAGTGATGCAGAGTGCAACATCGCGAAGTAAGCGTGAGGACTGAACATAGAGGCGCGAGGGCCCAAGAAGTGGCGCAGCGGCGGCGGAAGGGCCAATCCATTAGACAAGTAGTAGCATTAAGCGTGAGCGTAAATTATATTATATTGGATGAATTTTGTGCACAGTTTAAAATATATTAGGTTAGATACATTTTAGTTTTAAATATATTAGGATAATAGTAGTATCGCGATAGTCGGGAACACCAGAACTAAGATAGTTAGACGGAAGACAGGGTAGAGTAAGAAAAAAAATTGTACCAGGAGATTGAAGTTTGTGAAAGATTTGTACCGTCATTAAAGGTAGGAACGGCAGTAAATCACAACCATTGTTATTATTGCGCAGAGAAATTCCCACTTCCACTCATTTATGTTAGTTCGTCGGGCACGCTGCGGCGTTCTCGTTTTGACCGAGAGTGGTGCAGTGTGACTCGTCCTAAAACGAGTGGCGCCCACCCACAACTCACGACGAATAATAGTAATAATAATAATAATAATAATAATAATAATAATAATAATAATAATAATAATAATAATAATAATAATAATAATAATAATAATAATAATAATAATAATAATAATAATAATAATAATAATAATAATAATAATAATAATAATAATAATAATAATAATAATAATAATAATAATAATAATAATAATAATAATAATAATAATAATAATAATAATAATAATAATAATAATAATAATAATAATAATAATAATAATAATAATAATAATAATAATAATAATAATAATAATAATAATAATAATAATAATAATAATAATAATAATAATAATAATAATAATAATAATAATAATAATAATAATAATAATAATAATAATAATAATAATAATAATAATAATAATAATAATAATAATAATAATAATAATAATAATAATAATAATAATAATAATAATAATAATAATAATAATAATAATAATAATAATAATAATAATAATAATAATAATAATAATAATAATAATAATAATAATAATAATAATAATAATAATAATAATAATAATAATAATAATAATAATAATAATAATAATAATAATAATAATAATAATAATAATAATAATAATAATAATAATAATAATAATAATAATAATAATAATAATAATAATAATAATAATAATAATAATAATAATAATAATAATAATAATAATAATAATAATAATAATAATAATAATAATAATAATAATAATAATAATAATAATAATAATAATAATAATAATAATAATAATAATAATAATAATAATAATAATAATAATAATAATAATAATAATAATAATAATAATAATAATAATAATAATAATAATAATAATAATAATAATAATAATAATAATAATAATAATAATAATAATAATAATAATAATAATAATAATAATAATAATAATAATAATAATAATAATAATAATAATAATAATAATAATAATAATAATAATAATAATAATAATAATAATAATAATAATAATAATAATAATAATAATAATAATAATAATAATAATAATAATAATAATAATAATAATAATAATAATAATAATAATAATAATAATAATAATAATAATAATAATAATAATAATAATAATAATAATAATAATAATAATAATAATAATAATAATAATAATAATAATAATAATAATAATAATAATAATAATAATAATAATAATAATAATAATAATAATAATAATAATAATAATAATAATAATAATAATAATAATAATAATAATAATAATAATAATAATAATAATAATAATAATAATAATAATAATAATAATAATAATAATAATAATAATAATAATAATAATAATAATAATAATAATAATAATAATAATAATAATAATAATAATAATAATAATAATAATAATAATAATAATAATAATAATAATAATAATAATAATAATAATAATAATAATAATAATAATAATAATAATAATAATAATAATAATAATAATAATAATAATAATAATAATAATAATAATAATAATAATAATAATAATAATAATAATAATAATAATAATAATAATAATAATAATAATAATAATAATAATAATAATAATAATAATAATAATAATAATAATAATAATAATAATAATAATAATAATAATAATAATAATAATAATAATAATAATAATAATAATAATAATAATAATAATAATAATAATAATAATAATAATAATAATAATAATAATAATAATAATAATAATAATAATAATAATAATAATAATAATAATAATAATAATAATAATAATAATAATAATAATAATAATAATAATAATAATAATAATAATAATAATAATAATAATAATAATAATAATAATAATAATAATAATAATAATAATAATAATAATAATAATAATAATAATAATAATAATAATAATAATAATAATAATAATAATAATAATAATAATAATAATAATAATAATAATAATAATAATAATAATAATAATAATAATAATAATAATAATAATAATAATAATAATAATAATAATAATAATAATAATAATAATAATAATAATAATAATAATAATAATAATAATAATAATAATAATAATAATAATAATAATAATAATAATAATAATAATAATAATAATAATAATAATAATAATAATAATAATAATAATAATAATAATAATAATAATAATAATAATAATAATAATAATAATAATAATAATAATAATAATAATAATAATAATAATAATAATAATAATAATAATAATAATAATAATAATAATAATAATAATAATAATAATAATAATAATAATAATAATAATAATAATAATAATAATAATAATAATAATAATAATAATAATAATAATAATAATAATAATAATAATAATAATAATAATAATAATAATAATAATAATAATAATAATAATAATAATAATAATAATAATAATAATAATAATAATAATAATAATAATAATAATAATAATAATAATAATAATAATAATAATAATAATAATAATAATAATAATAATAATAATAATAATAATAATAATAATAATAATAATAATAATAATAATAATAATAATAATAATAATAATAATAATAATAATAATAATAATAATAATAATAATAATAATAATAATAATAATAATAATAATAATAATAATAATAATAATAATAATAATAATAATAATAATAATAATAATAATAATAATAATAATAATAATAATAATAATAATAATAATAATAATAATAATAATAATAATAATAATAATAATAATAATAATAATAATAATAATAATAATAATAATAATAATAATAATAATAATAATAATAATAATAATAATAATAATAATAATAATAATAATAATAATAATAATAATAATAATAATAATAATAATAATAATAATAATAATAATAATAATAATAATAATAATAATAATAATAATAATAATAATAATAATAATAATAATAATAATAATAATAATAATAATAATAATAATAATAATAATAATAATAATAATAATAATAATAATAATAATAATAATAATAATAATAATAATAATAATAATAATAATAATAATAATAATAATAATAATAATAATAATAATAATAATAATAATAATAATAATAATAATAATAATAATAATAATAATAATAATAATAATAATAATAATAATAATAATAATAATAATAATAATAATAATAATAATAATAATAATAATAATAATAATAATAATAATAATAATAATAATAATAATAATAATAATAATAATAATAATAATAATAATAATAATAATAATAATAATAATAATAATAATAATAATAATAATAATAATAATAATAATAATAATAATAATAATAATAATAATAATAATAATAATAATAATAATAATAATAATAATAATAATAATAATAATAATAATAATAATAATAATAATAATAATAATAATAATAATAATAATAATAATAATAATAATAATAATAATAATAATAATAATAATAATAATAATAATAATAATAATAATAATAATAATAATAATAATAATAATAATAATAATAATAATAATAATAATAATAATAATAATAATAATAATAATAATAATAATAATAATAATAATAATAATAATAATAATAATAATAATAATAATAATAATAATAATAATAATAATAATAATAATAATAATAATAATAATAATAATAATAATAATAATAATAATAATAATAATAATAATAATAATAATAATAATAATAATAATAATAATAATAATAATAATAATAATAATAATAATAATAATAATAATAATAATAATAATAATAATAATAATAATAATAATAATAATAATAATAATAATAATAATAATAATAATAATAATAATAATAATAATAATAATAATAATAATAATAATAATAATAATAATAATAATAATAATAATAATAATAATAATAATAATAATAATAATAATAATAATAATAATAATAATAATAATAATAATAATAATAATAATAATAATAATAATAATAATAATAATAATAATAATAATAATAATAATAATAATAATAATAATAATAATAATAATAATAATAATAATAATAATAATAATAATAATAATAATAATAATAATAATAATAATAATAATAATAATAATAATAATAATAATAATAATAATAATAATAATAATAATAATAATAATAATAATAATAATAATAATAATAATAATAATAATAATAATAATAATAATAATAATAATAATAATAATAATAATAATAATAATAATAATAATAATAATAATAATAATAATAATAATAATAATAATAATAATAATAATAATAATAATAATAATAATAATAATAATAATAATAATAATAATAATAATAATAATAATAATAATAATAATACAACATCGCGAAGTAAGCGTGAGGACTGAACATAGAGGCGCGAGGGCCCAAGAAGTGGCGCAGCGGCGGCGGAAGGGCCAATCCATTAGACAAGTAGTAGCATTAAGCGTGAGCGTAAATTATATTATATTGGATGAATTTTGTGCACAGTTTAAAATATATTAGGTTAGATACATTTTAGTTTTAAATATATTAGGATAATAGTAGTATCGCGATAGTCGGGAACACCAGAACTAAGATAGTTAGACGGAAGACAGGGTAGAGTAAGAAAAAAAATTGTACCAGGAGATTGAAGTTTGTGAAAGATTTGTACCGTCATTAAAGGTAGGAACGGCAGTAAATCACAACCATTGTTATTATTGCGCAGAGAAATTCCCACTTCCACTCATTTATGTTAGTTCGTCGGGCACGCTGCGGCGTTCTCGTTTTGACCGAGAGTGGTGCAGTGTGACTCGTCCTAAAACGAGTGGCGCCCACCCACAACTCACGACGAATAATAGTAATAATAATAATAATAATAATAATAATAATAATAATAATAATAATAATAATAATAATAATAATAATAATAATAATAATAATAATAATAATAATAATAATAATAATAATAATAATAATAATAATAATAATAATAATAATAATAATAATAATAATAATAATAATAATAATAATAATAATAATAATAATAATAATAATAATAATAATAATAATAATAATAATAATAATAATAATAATAATAATAATAATAATAATAATAATAATAATAATAATAATAATAATAATAATAATAATAATAATAATAATAATAATAATAATAATAATAATAATAATAATAATAATAATAATAATAATAATAATAATAATAATAATAATAATAATAATAATAATAATAATAATAATAATAATAATAATAATAATAATAATAATAATAATAATAATAATAATAATAATAATAATAATAATAATAATAATAATAATAATAATAATAATAATAATAATAATAATAATAATAATAATAATAATAATAATAATAATAATAATAATAATAATAATAATAATAATAATAATAATAATAATAATAATAATAATAATAATAATAATAATAATAATAATAATAATAATAATAATAATAATAATAATAATAATAATAATAATAATAATAATAATAATAATAATAATAATAATAATAATAATAATAATAATAATAATAATAATAATAATAATAATAATAATAATAATAATAATAATAATAATAATAATAATAATAATAATAATAATAATAATAATAATAATAATAATAATAATAATAATAATAATAATAATAATAATAATAATAATAATAATAATAATAATAATAATAATAATAATAATAATAATAATAATAATAATAATAATAATAATAATAATAATAATAATAATAATAATAATAATAATAATAATAATAATAATAATAATAATAATAATAATAATAATAATAATAATAATAATAATAATAATAATAATAATAATAATAATAATAATAATAATAATAATAATAATAATAATAATAATAATAATAATAATAATAATAATAATAATAATAATAATAATAATAATAATAATAATAATAATAATAATAATAATAATAATAATAATAATAATAATAATAATAATAATAATAATAATAATAATAATAATAATAATAATAATAATAATAATAATAATAATAATAATAATAATAATAATAATAATAATAATAATAATAATAATAATAATAATAATAATAATAATAATAATAATAATAATAATAATAATAATAATAATAATAATAATAATAATAATAATAATAATAATAATAATAATAATAATAATAATAATAATAATAATAATAATAATAATAATAATAATAATAATAATAATAATAATAATAATAATAATAATAATAATAATAATAATAATAATAATAATAATAATAATAATAATAATAATAATAATAATAATAATAATAATAATAATAATAATAATAATAATAATAATAATAATAATAATAATAATAATAATAATAATAATAATAATAATAATAATAATAATAATAATAATAATAATAATAATAATAATAATAATAATAATAATAATAATAATAATAATAATAATAATAATAATAATAATAATAATAATAATAATAATAATAATAATAATAATAATAATAATAATAATAATAATAATAATAATAATAATAATAATAATAATAATAATAATAATAATAATAATAATAATAATAATAATAATAATAATAATAATAATAATAATAATAATAATAATAATAATAATAATAATAATAATAATAATAATAATAATAATAATAATAATAATAATAATAATAATAATAATAATAATAATAATAATAATAATAATAATAATAATAATAATAATAATAATAATAATAATAATAATAATAATAATAATAATAATAATAATAATAATAATAATAATAATAATAATAATAATAATAATAATAATAATAATAATAATAATAATAATAATAATAATAATAATAATAATAATAATAATAATAATAATAATAATAATAATAATAATAATAATAATAATAATAATAATAATAATAATAATAATAATAATAATAATAATAATAATAATAATAATAATAATAATAATAATAATAATAATAATAATAATAATAATAATAATAATAATAATAATAATAATAATAATAATAATAATAATAATAATAATAATAATAATAATAATAATAATAATAATAATAATAATAATAATAATAATAATAATAATAATAATAATAATAATAATAATAATAATAATAATAATAATAATAATAATAATAATAATAATAATAATAATAATAATAATAATAATAATAATAATAATAATAATAATAATAATAATAATAATAATAATAATAATAATAATAATAATAATAATAATAATAATAATAATAATAATAATAATAATAATAATAATAATAATAATAATAATAATAATAATAATAATAATAATAATAATAATAATAATAATAATAATAATAATAATAATAATAATAATAATAATAATAATAATAATAATAATAATAATAATAATAATAATAATAATAATAATAATAATAATAATAATAATAATAATAATAATAATAATAATAATAATAATAATAATAATAATAATAATAATAATAATAATAATAATAATAATAATAATAATAATAATAATAATAATAATAATAATAATAATAATAATAATAATAATAATAATTTTTTTTTTTTTTTTTTTTTTTTTTACGAGGGAGGGGAAATCCGTTTACGGACGTTGTGTCGGACTCCTATGCGACTACCGACTAAAACCCCTCCCTCGGACTCCAAGGACACCAACCCGGAACCGTTTACCACATTACTTCAGGTTGGGCCTTGCCCTGAGACCCCTTTTTTTGTGGGTCTTTCCACCGTTGTTTGTTAAATCTATTGTTAATTTTTTTTGTGGGTCTTTCCACCGTTGTTTGTTAAATTTATTGTTAAATCTATGCTACTTATGTTCTATTATATGTCATTCGACTATTCACCTATTACTCTTTGTCCTATTGCGATTGTGTATTATTTTACTCCTATACCTATACACTCCCCTTATAATTGTACCCTATTAATACTATCCTACCTTATTTATACTAAATAATAAAAACTTTAATTTAAACGTAAGTTGCTGTCGGTGCGAGGTGAGTATCCTCCTCCTTTGTGCCTGAGGTTCTTTTCGGGCACTTCTTTATCACGTCCCGGCCAGGCGGAAGAAGCGCTCTAGTCTAAGCCTAAGTCACAAGACACCGAGCATTATTTGCCGGTGTTTTACAACTGAGGTTTTTTCAAGCACTTCTTTATCACGCGCCAGACAGGCGGAAGAACCACCCTAATCTTAACCTCTGCAACAAGCCGTCAGATATCATCTCGCCATGACATCTACAATCCATGTATCGCCTTAAACTACTGCTACCACACATCTGCTATTTATGGGCTTACATCTATTGAAATTCCTAAGCTCTAACCTCTAATGGCTGATGGTCCCTCTGCATTTCACCCTCTCTGTGCTTTGTGCGGAGGACATCTTCAATGTATCCTTGTATCATTCTCCACCTGTCCTCCGTCATAAGCATGTGGCCCACTATATTTTCGGCCGTCAGTCTACCGACCTCGGCTTCAATCTCTTCTCTTCGCTGCACCCATCGTTCACAGTAAAACAGCGTGTGCTCTGCGTCGTCTTTTTCCACCCCGCAGTACTGGCATTCTGGTGAATCAGCCCTGCCCATGTTATGTAGGTATGATCTAAAACACCCATGACCGCTGAGGAACTGCGTCATGTAGTACGACACTTCTCCATGCGCGCGTCCCACCCATGGTTCAATCTGCGGGATAAGTCGGGCCGTCCATCTGCCTCTAGACTCCGTGCTCCATAAGTCTTGCCATTTTCTCAAGGTGTGGGCTCTCTCTTCTGTACTTGCCCGGGCTCTTCCCACCTCGCTTTTCCTTCTATAGATCGCCTTTCGCTCTAATGCTAGTAGACCTACGGGTATGACTCCAGCAATGACAAGGACTGCCGGCTCAGAGACTGTGCGGTAAGCACAAGTTACTCTAAGAGCCCCCCTCCTTTGTACGGAGGCCAGGCGCTTCCTGTAGCGTTCGATTTTCATTCTGGCGCCCCATATCTCAGCGCCGTATAGAAGTATGGACTGCACCGTGCTCATCAATAGTCGCCGTTTCGCCGGCATTGGCCCATGGGTGTTAGCCATTATCCTGCTCAAATATGTTGTTATTAACGCCGCCTTGTCTGCCGTCCGCCGAATGTGTTCTCCGAAGGTGAGCTTAGTGTCCATTGTCACCCCCAGATACTTAGCGGCAGGCTTTGTCTGCATATGCTCATCTCCCACTACAATGGGCAGAGCCTTCTCGATCCTCCTTTTCGTGAGGATTACGATTTCCGTCTTGGCTGCAGCTAACGAAAGTCCATGCTCGCTCATCCAGCTGTTCACCCTCCGCATGACTTGGTTGAGTTTAAGTTGCGCCAACTCGTAGGTGCGCGCAGCAATCAACGCTACGACATCGTCCGCGTAGCCAACCAAGCGCGTCTCTTCTGGCATCTCTAGTCGCAAGAGGCTATCGTAGGAAATATTCCACAGATCCGGGCCGAGAATAGACCCTTGCGCCGCCCCCGCTGTTATAGTCTTTCTGCGGATGCCTTCCACAGTCTCATACTCCAGCGCTCGATCACTCAGATAGTCCTTCATCATACGGAGTAGGTATCCCGGCACTTGGAAAGTTTTCTCCAACGCATCGAGAATGTCGCACCACCTTGCCGAGTTGAATGCATTCTTAACATCTAGTGTCACTAATAAGACCATTCGGCGTGAATGGTGATTACCCCTCTCAGCTCTATGAACCGCTTCTACGACCTCATTTATCGCATCAATAGTGCACCGTCCCCGGCGGAAGCCATATTGACGTTCGCATAGGTCCCCTGCTGTCCGGATTGCCGATAATAGACGGGGCTGCAGCAGTTTTTCAAGGACTTTACCCGCGGTGTCTAGCATGCATAGTGGGCGGTACGATGATGGTGCCAGTACATCTCCTTTGCCCTTGTTAATCAGCACAAGTCTTCCTATCTTCCAGGGGGAATAAAACAGTCCTGCCTTCAAACACGTGTTGTACATTCCCAGCAGGATTTCGGGGCACGCCCCGAGCGCCTTCTTTAGCGCTTCGCTGGGAATTCCGTCTGGTCCTGGGGCTTTCCCGTTGCGGAGGGAATTTATTGCTACCATCAGCTCCTCCTCGGTAAACAAAGGTATGTTTCCGACGTCTTCCACTTCTCTCTCTCTGATTGGGTGCGTCGGGAAGAGCGCGTTCACGATATGGGCCATGACTTCTGCCTCCATGGTGGGTCTTGGTGCCATCGCTCCCAGTTTCTTAGTCACAATCTTGTACCCAAGTCCCCAGGGGTCCGTATTTACTTCCTCCGCCAACCTCCGCCATTGTGCTACCTTGCTGCGCCTTATGGTGGATCGTAGCACCTTCTTAGCGGTTTTGTACTCGAGGGAGAGGGCACTTGCCTCCCCCCGGTTCTTGGCCCTTTGCGCTTTCCGTCTCACGCGCAGGCAAGTTCTCCGTAGTTCAGCTATTTCGGTCGTCCACCAGTACACGGGGCGTTTGCTATGCCTGGGTCTCCTGCGTGGCATCGCCGCTTCGCATGCCCTATGAAGAAGGTTCATGGAATCCTTAACGGCTTTCTCCGCCAGCGACCTGTCCTCTGTCGTATGTGGATGTTTCACACTGGCCAGGCCCGCGAGGAGTACTGTTTTGAACTTATCTTCGTCAAAGCTTCGCACATTCCACAGTCTTTTACCACTCAGCCCGGCCGTCGGTGCTACATGGCCATCATAAACTCTGAACGTGATGTATTGGTGGTCACTTCCTGTGTATTCCTCGAGCACACTCCATTCTTTTACTGCTGCTACCATTCCCTCTGAAGCAAGTGAGATATCAGGAATGGTTCCTCTATATCCGGGACGGCGAAAAGTTGGAGTGTTACCGATATTCAATATGGCGAGACCTGTTCGGGCAACCATTTCCAATAGATATCTGCCCCGCGAATCGGTCTCGGGCATGCCCCACTCTACGCCTCTTGCGTTGAAATCACCCGCAACCACCACTCTTCCTCCCGTTTGGCGGATTTTGTCCTCAAGGGCGTCCACTTTGTCCCTGTAGTATCGAATAGGTTCGTTCGGGGTAAAATAGCAACTGAAATAGGTTACTCCAGAGCTCTTTACCCAAACGTAACCCCGGCCGCTCCCATGCGCTGCCACCCGCACCTTGGTTGGTTCTCTTACCCATATTGCAGCCGTCCCAAGCTCATCCAGGTACCAACCTGGAGAGTGGTAGTTCTTATATTGCTCGCTTATGAGTAGAAGGTCCACCTTTTTCTCGTTTCCTATTTGGTGCAGCAAATTATTCGCTGTTAAACTCCGATTCATATTAGCTTGTAAGATACGGATCATCTCATAAGCTTTTTGCTTTTTTCTAGGGCATCTGCGAATACCCTACACCGTTTTGACCCAGGCGCGTGGTCGAGCCCTTCCGGACCTTTGCCTGTTTCTTCACATATTGTACAGTGATCCGGAGCCGAGCACTGCTTGGCCTTGTGCTCCGCTTTCATGCACTTGAAGCATAGGCGACTCCTTTCTGGCCCTTTACAAGTGCTGGCGTAATGCCCGTAGCTGAGACAACGGAAGCACCGTGGAACGTTACATTTTTGTTGGACCCTGCAGCTCACCCAGCCAATTTTGATATGCTGGGCCTTCAGGAGTTGGCTTGCCCCCTTCGTGTTGAGCGTGACCGTGGCCTTTTTCTGCCCCCTGCTGTTACTGTTTGAGATGGAGACGGTAGGGTTTTCAGCGAGCCCGCTTGTAGCTCTTATAACCGCCGCCAGCACCTCCTCTTCTGTAGTGAGATCATCTAGGTCCCTGATCTCCACAGATTCCTTGGGCTCGAGACTGCGTACCGTGGCGCCGTCTCCTAGCGAGCGCTTCAGGGCATCACTAAATGCCGCTTTATCGCCCATCTCCTTTCCTAGTTCCACCAGCAGTTCCCCGGAACGGGTTCGGCGAATGGATCTTACATCCGTGTTGGTTTCTGCAGGATTAACTTTTGCCCGGATCATGCCTAGGACCTCTGCGTAAGATTTCCCTTGCAGCGGTTTTATCACGAAGGCTTCTCTTCGAGGCCTGCGTTTCTTCTCCTTATTTTTTTGCCTCTGGTGGACAGACGTCTCTTGCCCGGGGCAGGGGACATCTGGCTCTTTTTGTTTATTTCTGACGGCCTTGGTTTTGCCTTTCTTCGTATGAACTTGCCATTCTTCCTCCTCCGGCACTCCTTCACATAGCTTTTTCCCCGCTTCTTGCTCGATTGGGCTCGTAGCAGCCCTCTTGCTAGTGATGGGTGTTTGTGCGCCTAAGTTCTGTGTCCGCGTTGCCAATTTTTGGTCCTGCAACTCGGCTTTTCGCCAAGACTTCCGACAGGTCTCGATAATATCTATCAATTCAGTCATTTCATCGGCCCTGTCTTGGACAGTCTTTGAGATATTTTTCTGTTTTTTAATTGCTGCTTTGATGTCTCGCAGTGCACTTTTGCATTTTGCAAGTGCCGCATCCTCCTCCTTTTTCATTCGTTCGATGAAGTTGTGTCGCGGTGATCCTCCTCTTTCCTCCTGTCTGCTACTTTGGATCGATTCATTAGCGTTTTCCGCTTCTTGGGCGTCTGCGTTTGCTGGTACATACCCGTTTGTCGGGCTGGGCAGACCACCCGTTGGTGCACAGGCCACTTTGTCTGGTGGCGTGCGCATCAACGAACTGCTTGGTTTAGGTGTATCTTTGCTTGGTGGTGTCCTTGCCACCTTCGCGCTTCGGCTAAAGGCTCCTGGAAGGATTCTTTCATCTGTCCTTCCGTTATAGAGTTCATCATTGTGCAGCGCATTAATGCCTTCTTGGGCCTCTACACTTGCCTTTCTCTCTCAATAATAATAATAATAATAATAATAATAATAATAATAATAATAATAATAATAATAATAATAATAATAATAATAATAATAATAATAATAATAATAATAATAATAATAATAATAATAATAATAATAATAATAATAATAATAATAATAATAATAATAATAATAATAATAATAATAATAATAATAATAATAATAATAATAATAATAATAATAATAATAATAATAATAATAATAATAATAATAATAATAATAATAATAATAATAATAATAATAATAATAATAATAATAATAATAATAATAATAATAATAATAATAATAATAATAATAATAATAATAATAATAATAATAATAATAATAATAATAATAATAATAATAATAATAATAATAATAATAATAATAATAATAATAATAATAATAATAATAATAATAATAATAATAATAATAATAATAATAATAATAATAATAATAATAATAATAATAATAATAATAATAATAATAATAATAATAATAATAATAATAATAATAATAATAATAATAATAATAATAATAATAATAATAATAATAATAATAATAATAATAATAATAATAATAATAATAATAATAATAATAATAATAATAATAATAATAATAATAATAATAATAATAATAATAATAATAATAATAATAATAATAATAATAATAATAATAATAATAATAATAATAATAATAATAATAATAATAATAATAATAATAATAATAATAATAATAATAATAATAATAATAATAATAATAATAATAATAATAATAATAATAATAATAATAATAATAATAATAATAATAATAATAATAATAATAATAATAATAATAATAATAATAATAATAATAATAATAATAATAATAATAATAATAATAATAATAATAATAATAATAATAATAATAATAATAATAATAATAATAATAATAATAATAATAATAATAATAATAATAATAATAATAATAATAATAATAATAATAATAATAATAATAATAATAATAATAATAATAATAATAATAATAATAATAATAATAATAATAATAATAATAATAATAATAATAATAATAATAATAATAATAATAATAATAATAATAATAATAATAATAATAATAATAATAATAATAATAATAATAATAATAATAATAATAATAATAATAATAATAATAATAATAATAATAATAATAATAATAATAATAATAATAATAATAATAATAATAATAATAATAATAATAATAATAATAATAATAATAATAATAATAATAATAATAATAATAATAATAATAATAATAATAATAATAATAATAATAATAATAATAATAATAATAATAATAATAATAATAATAATAATAATAATAATAATAATAATAATAATAATAATAATAATAATAATAATAATAATAATAATAATAATAATAATAATAATAATAATAATAATAATAATAATAATAATAATAATAATAATAATAATAATAATAATAATAATAATAATAATAATAATAATAATAATAATAATAATAATAATAATAATAATAATAATAATAATAATAATAATAATAATAATAATAATAATAATAATAATAATAATAATAATAATAATAATAATAATAATAATAATAATAATAATAATAATAATAATAATAATAATAATAATAATAATAATAATAATAATAATAATAATAATAATAATAATAATAATAATAATAATAATAATAATAATAATAATAATAATAATAATAATAATAATAATAATAATAATAATAATAATAATAATAATAATAATAATAATAATAATAATAATAATAATAATAATAATAATAATAATAATAATAATAATAATAATAATAATAATAATAATAATAATAATAATAATAATAATAATAATAATAATAATAATAATAATAATAATAATAATAATAATAATAATAATAATAATAATAATAATAATAATAATAATAATAATAATAATAATAATAATAATAATAATAATAATAATAATAATAATAATAATAATAATAATAATAATAATAATAATAATAATAATAATAATAATAATAATAATAATAATAATAATAATAATAATAATAATAATAATAATAATAATAATAATAATAATAATAATAATAATAATAATAATAATAATAATAATAATAATAATAATAATAATAATAATAATAATAATAATAATAATAATAATAATAATAATAATAATAATAATAATAATAATAATAATAATAATAATAATAATAATAATAATAATAATAATAATAATAATAATAATAATAATAATAATAATAATAATAATAATAATAATAATAATAATAATAATAATAATAATAATAATAATAATAATAATAATAATAATAATAATAATAATAATAATAATAATAATAATAATAATAATAATAATAATAATAATAATAATAATAATAATAATAATAATAATAATAATAATAATAATAATAATAATAATAATAATAATAATAATAATAATAATAATAATAATAATAATAATAATAATAATAATAATAATAATAATAATAATAATAATAATAATAATAATAATAATAATAATAATAATAATAATAATAATAATAATAATAATAATAATAATAATAATAATAATAATAATAATAATAATAATAATAATAATAATAATAATAATAATAATAATAATAATAATAATAATAATAATAATAATAATAATAATAATAATAATAATAATAATAATAATAATAATAATAATAATAATAATAATAATAATAATAATAATAATAATAATAATAATAATAATAATAATAATAATAATAATAATAATAATAATAATAATAATAATAATAATAATAATAATAATAATAATAATAATAATAATAATAATAATAATAATAATAATAATAATAATAATAATAATAATAATAATAATAATAATAATAATAATAATAATAATAATAATAATAATAATAATAATAATAATAATAATAATAATAATAATAATAATAATAATAATAATAATAATAATAATAATAATAATAATAATAATAATAATAATAATAATAATAATAATAATAATAATAATAATAATAATAATAATAATAATAATAATAATAATAATAATAATAATAATAATAATAATAATAATAATAATAATAATAATAATAATAATAATAATAATAATAATAATAATAATAATAATAATAATAATAATAATAATAATAATAATAATAATAATAATAATAATAATAATAATAATAATAATAATAATAATAATAATAATAATAATAATAATAATAATAATAATAATAATAATAATAATAATAATAATAATAATAATAATAATAATAATAATAATAATAATAATAATAATAATAATAATAATAATAATAATAATAATAATAATAATAATAATAATAATAATAATAATAATAATAATAATAATAATAATAATAATAATAATAATAATAATAATAATAATAATAATAATAATAATAATAATAATAATAATAATAATAATAATAATAATAATAATAATAATAATAATAATAATAATAATAATAATAATAATAATAATAATAATAATAATAATAATAATAATAATAATAATAATAATAATAATAATAATAATAATAATAATAATAATAATAATAATAATAATAATAATAATAATAATAATAATAATAATAATAATAATAATAATAATAATAATAATAATAATAATAATAATAATAATAATAATAATAATAATAATAATAATAATAATAATAATAATAATAATAATAATAATAATAATAATAATAATAATAATAATAATAATAATAATAATAATAATAATAATAATAATAATAATAATAATAATAATAATAATAATAATAATAATAATAATAATAATAATAATAATAATAATAATAATAATAATAATAATAATAATAATAATAATAATAATAATAATAATAATAATAATAATAATAATAATAATAATAATAATAATAATAATAATAATAATAATAATAATAATAATAATAATAATAATAATAATAATAATAATAATAATAATAATAATAATAATAATAATAATAATAATAATAATAATAATAATAATAATAATAATAATAATAATAATAATAATAATAATAATAATAATAATAATAATAATAATAATAATAATAATAATAATAATAATAATAATAATAATAATAATAATAATAATAATAATAATAATAATAATAATAATAATAATAATAATAATAATAATAATAATAATAATAATAATAATAATAATAATAATAATAATAATAATAATAATAATAATAATAATAATAATAATAATAATAATAATAATAATAATAATAATAATAATAATAATAATAATAATAATAATAATAATAATAATAATAATAATAATAATAATAATAATAATAATAATAATAATAATAATAATAATAATAATAATAATAATAATAATAATAATAATAATAATAATAATAATAATAATAATAATAATAATAATAATAATAATAATAATAATAATAATAATAATAATAATAATAATAATAATAATAATAATAATAATAATAATAATAATAATAATAATAATAATAATAATAATAATAATAATAATAATAATAATAATAATAATAATAATAATAATAATAATAATAATAATAATAATAATAATAATAATAATAATAATAATAATAATAATAATAATAATAATAATAATAATAATAATAATAATAATAATAATAATAATAATAATAATAATAATAATAATAATAATAATAATAATAATAATAATAATAATAATAATAATAATAATAATAATAATAATAATAATAATAATAATAATAATAATAATAATAATAATAATAATAATAATAATAATAATAATAATAATAATAATAATAATAATAATAATAATAATAATAATAATAATAATAATAATAATAATAATAATAATAATAATAATAATAATAATAATAATAATAATAATAATAATAATAATAATAATAATAATAATAATAATAATAATAATAATAATAATAATAATAATAATAATAATAATAATAATAATAATAATAATAATAATAATAATAATAATAATAATAATAATAATAATAATAATAATAATAATAATAATAATAATAATAATAATAATAATAATAATAATAATAATAATAATAATAATAATAATAATAATAATAATAATAATAATAATAATAATAATAATAATAATAATAATAATAATAATTTTTTTTTTTTTTTTTTTTTTTTTTACGAGGGAGGGGAAATCCGTTTACGGACGTTGTGTCGGACTCCTATGCGACTACCGACTAAAACCCCTCCCTCGGACTCCAAGGACACCAACCCGGAACCGTTTACCACATTACTTCAGGTTGGGCCTTGCCCTGAGACCCCTTTTTTTGTGGGTCTTTCCACCGTTGTTTGTTAAATCTATTGTTAATTTTTTTTGTGGGTCTTTCCACCGTTGTTTGTTAAATTTATTGTTAAATCTATGCTACTTATGTTCTATTATATGTCATTCGACTATTCACCTATTACTCTTTGTCCTATTGCGATTGTGTATTATTTTACTCCTATACCTATACACTCCCCTTATAATTGTACCCTATTAATACTATCCTACCTTATTTATACTAAATAATAAAAACTTTAATTTAAACGTAAGTTGCTGTCGGTGCGAGGTGAGTATCCTCCTCCTTTGTGCCTGAGGTTCTTTTCGGGCACTTCTTTATCACGTCCCGGCCAGGCGGAAGAAGCGCTCTAGTCTAAGCCTAAGTCACAAGACACCGAGCATTATTTGCCGGTGTTTTACAACTGAGGTTTTTTCAAGCACTTCTTTATCACGCGCCAGACAGGCGGAAGAACCACCCTAATCTTAACCTCTGCAACAAGCCGTCAGATATCATCTCGCCATGACATCTACAATCCATGTATCGCCTTAAACTACTGCTACCACACATCTGCTATTTATGGGCTTACATCTATTGAAATTCCTAAGCTCTAACCTCTAATGGCTGATGGTCCCTCTGCATTTCACCCTCTCTGTGCTTTGTGCGGAGGACATCTTCAATGTATCCTTGTATCATTCTCCACCTGTGCTCCGTCATAAGCATGTGGCCCACTATATTTTCGGCCGTCAGTCTACCGACCTCGGCTTCAATCTCTTCTCTTCGCTGCACCCATCGTTCACAGTAAAACAGCGTGTGCTCTGCGTCGTCTTTTTCCACCCCGCAGTACTGGCATTCTGGTGAATCAGCCCTGCCCATGTTATGTAGGTATGATCTAAAACACCCATGACCGCTGAGGAACTGCGTCATGTAGTACGACACTTCTCCATGCGCGCGTCCCACCCATGGTTCAATCTGCGGGATAAGTCGGGCCGTCCATCTGCCTCTAGACTCCGTGCTCCATAAGTCTTGCCATTTTCTCAAGGTGTGGGCTCTCTCTTCTGTACTTGCCCGGGCTCTTCCCACCTCGCTTTTCCTTCTATAGATCGCCTTTCGCTCTAATGCTAGTAGACCTACGGGTATGACTCCAGCAATGACAAGGACTGCCGGCTCAGAGACTGTGCGGTAAGCACAAGTTACTCTAAGAGCCCCCCTCCTTTGTACGGAGGCCAGGCGCTTCCTGTAGCGTTCGATTTTCATTCTGGCGCCCCATATCTCAGCGCCGTATAGAAGTATGGACTGCACCGTGCTCATCAATAGTCGCCGTTTCGCCGGCATTGGACCATGGGTGTTAGCCATTATCCTGCTCAAATATGTTGTTATTAACGCCGCCTTGTCTGCCGTCCGCCGAATGTGTTCTCCAAAGGTGAGCTTAGTGTCCATTGTCACCCCCAGATACTTAGCGGCAGGCTTTGTCTGCATCCATTGTCACCCCCAGATACTTAGCGGCAGGCTTTGTCTGCATATGCTCATCTCCCACTACAATGGGCAGAGCCTTCTCGATCCTCCTTTTCGTGAGGATTACGATTTCCGTCTTGGCTGCAGCTAACGAAAGTCCATGCTCGCTCATCCAGCTGTTCACCCTCCGCATGACTTGGTTGAGTTTAAGTTGCGCCAACTCGTAGGTGCGCGCAGCAATCAACGCTACGACATCGTCCGCGTAGCCAACCAAGCGCGTCTCTTCTGGCATCTCTAGTCGCAAGAGGCTATCGTAGGAAATATTCCACAGATCCGGGCCGAGAATAGACCCTTGCGCCGCCCCCGCTGTTATAGTCTTTCTGCGGATGCCTTCCACAGTCTCATACTCCAGCGCTCGATCACTCAGATAGTCCTTCATCATACGGAGTAGGTATCCCGGCACTTGGAAAGTTTTCTCCAACGCATCGAGAATGTCGCACCACCTTGCCGAGTTGAATGCATTCTTAACATCTAGTGTCACTAATAAGACCATTCGGCGTGAATGGTGATTACCCCTCTCAGCTCTATGAACCGCTTCTACGACCTCATTTATCGCATCAATAGTGCACCGTCCCCGGCGGAAGCCATATTGACGTTCGCATAGGTCCCCTGCTGTCCGGATTGCCGATAATAGACGGGGCTGCAGCAGTTTTTCAAGGACTTTACCCGCGGTGTCTAGCATGCATAGTGGGCGGTACGATGATGGTGCCAGTACATCTCCTTTGCCCTTGTTAATCAGCACAAGTCTTCCTATCTTCCAGGGGGAATAAAACAGTCCTGCCTTCAAACACGTGTTGTACATTCCCAGCAGGATTTCGGGGCACACCCCGAGCGCCTTCTTTAGCGCTTCGCTGGGAATTCCGTCTGGTCCTGGGGCTTTCCCGTTGCGGAGGGAATTTATTGCTACCATCAGCTCCTCCTCGGTAAACAAAGGTATGTTTCCGACGTCTTCCACTTCTCTCTCTCTGATTGGGTGCGTCGGGAAGAGCGCGTTCACGATATGGGCCATGACTTCTGCCTCCATGGTGGGTCTTGGTGCCATCGCTCCCAGTTTCTTAGTCACAATCTTGTACCCAAGTCCCCAGGGGTCCGTATTTACTTCCTCCGCCAGCCTCCGCCATTGTGCTACCTTGCTGCGCCTTATGGTGGATCGTAGCACCTTTTTAGCGGTTTTGTACTCGAGGGAGAGGGCACTTGCCTCCCCCCGGTTCTTGGCCCTTTGCGCTTTCCGTCTCACGCGCAGGCAAGTTCTCCGTAGTTCAGCTATTTCGGTCGTCCACCAGTACACGGGGCGTTTGCTATGCCTGGGTCTCCTGCGTGGCATCGCCGCTTCGCATGCCCTATGAAGAAGGTTCATGGAATCCTTAACGGCTTTCTCCGCCAGCGACCTGTCCTCTGTCGTATGTGGATGTTTCACACTGGCCAGGCCCGCGAGGAGTACTGTTTTGAACTTATCTTCGTCAAAGCTTCGCACATTCCACAGTCTTTTACCACTCAGCCCGGCCGTCGGTGCTACATGGCCATCATAAACTCTGAACGTGATGTATTGGTGGTCACTTCCTGTGTATTCCTCGAGCACACTCCATTCTTTTACTGCTGCTACCATTCCCTCTGAAGCAAGTGAGATATCAGGAATGGTTCCTCTATATCCGGGACGGCGAAAAGTTGGAGTGTTACCGATATTCAATATGGCGAGACCTGTTCGGGCAACCATTTCCAATAGATATCTGCCCCGCGAATCGGTCTCGGGCATGCCCCACTCTACGCCTCTTGCGTTGAAATCACCCGCAACCACCACTCTTCCTCCCGTTTGGCGGATTTTGTCCTCAAGGGCGTCCACTTTGTCCCTGTAGTATCGAATAGGTTCGTTCGGGGTAAAATAGCAACTGAAATAGGTTACTCCAGAGCTCTTTACCCAAACGTAACCCCGGCCGCTCCCATGCGCTGCCACCCGCACCTTGGTTGGTTCTCTTACCCATATTGCAGCCGTCCCAAGCTCATCCAGGTACCAACCTGGAGAGTGGTAGTTCTTATATTGCTCGCTTATGAGTAGAAGGTCCACCTTTTTCTCGTTTCCTATTTGGTGCAGCAAATTATTCGCTGTTAAACTCCGATTCATATTAGCTTGTAAGATACGGATCATCTCATAAGCTTTTTGCTTTTTTCTAGGGCATCTGCGAATACCCTACACCGTTTTGACCCAGGCGCGTGGTCGAGCCCTTCCGGACCTTTGCCTGTTTCTTCACATATTGTACAGTGATCCGGAGCCGAGCACTGCTTGGCCTTGTGCTCCGCTTTCATGCACTTGAAGCATAGGCGACTCCTTTCTGGCCCTTTACAAGTGCTGGCGTAATGCCCGTAGCTGAGACAACGGAAGCACCGTGGAACGTTACATTTTTGTTGGACCCTGCAGCTCACCCAGCCAATTTTGATATGCTGGGCCTTCAGGAGTTGGCTTGCCCCCTTCGTGTTGAGCGTGACCGTGGCCTTTTTCTGCCCCCTGCTGTTACTGTTTGAGATGGAGACGGTAGGGTTTTCAGCGAGCCCGCTTGTAGCTCTTATAACCGCCGCCAGCACCTCCTCTTCTGTAGTGAGATCATCTAGGTCCCTGATCTCCACAGATTCCTTGGGCTCGAGACTGCGTACCGTGGCGCCGTCTCCTAGCGAGCGCTTCAGGGCATCACTAAATGCCGCTTTATCGCCCATCTCCTTTCCTAGTTCCACCAGCAGTTCCCCGGAACGGGTTCGGCGAATGGATCTTACATCCGTGTTGGTTTCTGCAGGATTAACTTTTGCCCGGATCATGCCTAGGACCTCTGCGTAAGATTTCCCTTGCAGCGGTTTTATCACGAAGGCTTCTCTTCGAGGCCTGCGTTTCTTCTCCTTATTTTTTTGCCTCTGGTGGACAGACGTCTCTTGCCCGGGGCAGGGGACATCTGGCTCTTTTTGTTTATTTCTGACGGCCTTGGTTCTGCCTTTCTTCGTATGAACTTGCCATTCTTCCTCCTCCGGCACTCCTTCACATAGCTTTTTCCCCGCTTCTTGCTCGATCGGGCTCGTAGCAGCCCTCTTGCTAGTGATGGGTGTTTGTGCGCCTAAGTTCTGTGTCCGCGTTGCCAATTTTTGGTCCTGCAACTCGGCTTTTCGCCAAGACTTCCGACAGGTCTCGATAATATCTATCAATTCAGTCATTTCATCGGCCCTATCTTGGACAGTCTTTGAGATATTTTTCTGTTTTTTAATTGCTGCTTTGATGTCTCGCAGTGCACTTTTGCATTTTGCAAGTGCCGCATCCTCCTCCTTTTTCATTCGTTCGATGAAGTTGTGTCGCGGTGATCCTCCTCTTTCCTCCTGTCTGCTACTTTGGATCGATTCATTAGCGTTTTCCGCTTCTTGGGCGTCTGCGTTTGCTGGTACATACCCGTTTGTCGGGCTGGGCAGACCACCCGTTGGTGCACAGGCCACTTTGTCTGGTGGCGTGCGCATCAACGAACTGCTTGGTTTAGGTG
>OZ020569.1:33816632-33819132 GCA_963971475.1 Chrysops caecutiens
GATGTACTGGTGATCGCTGCCGGTGTAGTCCTCAATCACCTTCCAATTTGCCAAGAGATGTCCTACATGCTCGGTCGTTAAAGTGATGTCCGGGATTGTTTCCGTGTAGCCTGGGCGCCTGAAGGTTGAGACGGAGCCTATGTTCTGCACCGTGAGGCAAAGTCTGGCTGCCATTTGAAGGATATATTTACCCCTGCTGTCGGTCGTTGGTGATCCCCATGCGGTTGATTTAGCATTAAAGTCTCCAGCCACAATGATATCTTTGTCTAGTTCTCGGAGGGTGTCTTCAAGATCGTCAATTTTTTCACGAAAACTTGCCATGCTTTCATTTGGGGTGAGGTAGCAGCTAACGATGGTAAGTCGTGAGAATTTTACCCATACAAAACCGTTGTGGCTTCCATGCTCTATTATTGGATATTTAACGATGTCCGGGATCCATATTGCTGCGGTGTTTAATTTGTCTGGGAACCATCCATAAGTGTCCTTGTTTTTATACTGCTCGCTTATGATCACCGCTGAAGCTGCGTATTCCAGTGTGAGCTGAGTCAGTAGTTGATCGGCGGTTTTGCTTCTGTTCAAATTACCCTGGAGAATTTTCATCATCGTTTGTATTCTCTTGCATTTTCTAGGGCTATTTTATATGCCTGGCACCTTCCGGACCCCATTATGTGAGTCAACTGTGCTCCTTCATCTTTCAGGTCAGCACACAGTACGCATTTAAGTGGTGCGTTTAAGCAATTTCGCGCCTTGTGGTCTGTTTTTCCACATTTATAACACATGTTACTGCGGTCCGGCCCATCGCAATTTCTTGATATGTGCCCATATCCAAGGCACCTAAAGCATCTGGTAACAGTGAGTCGCCTCCTGGTGCGGCAGACCACCCAACCAATTTTCATTTTTCCTGTAGCTAGGAGCTTGTCTGCGTGTTCATTGTTAAGTTCCACAAGTGCCATTTTCTGTCCCCTAGTGTTTGGACCTAGTACCGCTATTTTCCAAGGTTGCTCTAGTGTCTTGGCTTTGGGTGTCTCGGATAGTTTTTCCGCGTCATGTGCTCCAACTTCTCGCCGTGGGTCGGTTGACTTGAGGATTGTGTACAGGCTTTCCTCTATATCCTCCTTCTCAGCACATGCGTCCAGGTCACGGATTTCTATAGTTGTTCTCGTGCCTATCTCTCGTACGCTGCCTGCTTCTCCGATTGCGTCCTTCACGGCCATGCCAAATTGTGCCACGTTCTTCGAATTTTTGTCCAGTACCAGCAATACTTCGCCAGCTCTAGTCTTACGTATAGTCCGCACTTTTGTCTCTGTCACTTCTGGGTCCACCGTTTTTTTCATTGCAGATAATACGTCCGCGTATGATTTGTTCTCTGCAGGCCTGATCAAGATAATCTCTGGCGCCTTCTCGGATTTGGGCCTTGTACGGTGTCTTGTGGGTGGGTTGTTATCATCGGATACCGAACTCGTCCCGTTTCGTGCCTTGGGTTTATCGTTGGTGGGTCTGCGTCTTTTTCCAGAAACTTGCCACTCCTCTTTCTCGGGTTCGGGTCCCCTTTCGCGGGCCCTTTTTTCCGCATCCTGGTTAATTGGGCTTGTCGCCGCCCTCTTGCTTGTGTTTGGTGTTTCGACTTCCGAGTGCCCATTTCGTATGGCAGCCGTTTTGATCTCCTTCTCCGCCTTTTGCCACGATTTGCGGCAGGTTGTGATAACTTCGAAAAGTTCCGACATTTCGTCCACACTGTCTTGAACAGTCTTGGATATATTCCTTTGCTTTTTGATTGCCATTTTTATCTCCCGGAGTGCTTTTCTGCATTTGGTGAGTGCGGCATCCTCTTCTGTCCTCATTTTGAGTATAAACTCCTGTCTTGGCGACCCACCAATTTTATCCTGTCGAGGCGTATGAATTGGCGTTTCCTGTGCTTGCTCATGATTAACACTTTCATTTGGTCTGGTGCTTTCAGATTCAGTTTCGACTTGTTGCATATTTGAGCTTGATGCTATAGTCATGTTTCCTGAGCAGCATGAGCTACCTGGTGGTCCGTAGCCACTTTTTCCTGGTGGCGTTCGCATTAACATACCACTTCGTTTAAAGGCTGCTTGTGAAGTGACTTCACCTGCGTTTCCGTTACTGTGTTCTCCATGTTCTGGTACATTCTTTGTTTGTTTATTGTTTTCAATTGAATCCATATGTGTGTGTGCCAGCGCATCGTACGTAAGGGTGCGGGCCGTAATAGCTGGGAGCGGGTATACCCTCGGACATTTCCTACCCCAGTTCCCTGAGGCCCAGCCTACGCTTTACCAATTCCGGGATACACGGACGAATTGGCGCTCGCACGGGGCAACCCAGGCTTCTATCCTTGGGTCCAATACGTACTTCCTGATCAAGGTCCGAAGCGGCTGGTTCCTGATCGTACGTCGTGACAGACACCTCGGCAGAGCTAGCTCACATCAGCCTTGAGATTCAAGGCACTCCCAGTGTGTCACGACGTAGAACAATCCCTTCT
>OZ020569.1:33829132-33836632 GCA_963971475.1 Chrysops caecutiens
AATAATAATAATAATAATAATAATAATAATAATAATAATAATAATAATAATAATAATAATAATAATAATAATAATAATAATAATAATAATAATAATAATAATAATAATAATAATAATAATAATAATAATAATAATAATAATAATAATAATAATAATAATAATAATAATAATAATAATAATAATAATAATAATAATAATAATAATAATAATAATAATAATAATAATAATAATAATAATAATAATAATAATAATAATAATAATAATAATAATAATAATAATAATAATAATAATAATAATAATAATAATAATAATAATAATAATAATAATAATAATAATAATAATAATAATAATAATAATAATAATAATAATAATAATAATAATAATAATAATAATAATAATAATAATAATAATAATAATAATAATAATAATAATAATAATAATAATAATAATAATAATAATAATAATAATAATAATAATAATAATAATAATAATAATAATAATAATAATAATAATAATAATAATAATAATAATAATAATAATAATAATAATAATAATAATAATAATAATAATAATAATAATAATAATAATAATAATAATAATAATAATAATAATAATAATAATAATAATAATAATAATAATAATAATAATAATAATAATAATAATAATAATAATAATAATAATAATAATAATAATAATAATAATAATAATAATAATAATAATAATAATAATAATAATAATAATAATAATAATAATAATAATAATAATAATAATAATAATAATAATAATAATAATAATAATAATAATAATAATAATAATAATAATAATAATAATAATAATAATAATAATAATAATAATAATAATAATAATAATAATAATAATAATAATAATAATAATAATAATAATAATAATAATAATAATAATAATAATAATAATAATAATAATAATAATAATAATAATAATAATAATAATAATAATAATAATAATAATAATAATAATAATAATAATAATAATAATAATAATAATAATAATAATAATAATAATAATAATAATAATAATAATAATAATAATAATAATAATAATAATAATAATAATAATAATAATAATAATAATAATAATAATAATAATAATAATAATAATAATAATAATAATAATAATAATAATAATAATAATAATAATAATAATAATAATAATAATAATAATAATAATAATAATAATAATAATAATAATAATAATAATAATAATAATAATAATAATAATAATAATAATAATAATAATAATAATAATAATAATAATAATAATAATAATAATAATAATAATAATAATAATAATAATAATAATAATAATAATAATAATAATAATAATAATAATAATAATAATAATAATAATAATAATAATAATAATAATAATAATAATAATAATAATAATAATAATAATAATAATAATAATAATAATAATAATAATAATAATAATAATAATAATAATAATAATAATAATAATAATAATAATAATAATAATAATAATAATAATAATAATAATAATAATAATAATAATAATAATAATAATAATAATAATAATAATAATAATAATAATAATAATAATAATAATAATAATAATAATAATAATAATAATAATAATAATAATAATAATAATAATAATAATAATAATAATAATAATAATAATAATAATAATAATAATAATAATAATAATAATAATAATAATAATAATAATAATAATAATAATAATAATAATAATAATAATAATAATAATAATAATAATAATAATAATAATAATAATAATAATAATAATAATAATAATAATAATAATAATAATAATAATAATAATAATAATAATAATAATAATAATAATAATAATAATAATAATAATAATAATAATAATAATAATAATAATAATAATAATAATAATAATAATAATAATAATAATAATAATAATAATAATAATAATAATAATAATAATAATAATAATAATAATAATAATAATAATAATAATAATAATAATAATAATAATAATAATAATAATAATAATAATAATAATAATAATAATAATAATAATAATAATAATAATAATAATAATAATAATAATAATAATAATAATAATAATAATAATAATAATAATAATAATAATAATAATAATAATAATAATAATAATAATAATAATAATAATAATAATAATAATAATAATAATAATAATAATATAAACAATATTGTTTATATAGTTTACATACAACTCGTACATGGCAAGTCTGTTCAACTGACTAGTATAATATGACTAACTGTGGCATGACTAGTCATTTTTTTAGACTAATATACTTTAATACATTGTCAATTGTAATATGATAGTTAGTAAAGTTGAGAACTGCGTTCAAACAGGTTATGGGCCCAGGCACAAAAGGAAGGTTAGGTTTTTGAGGTTATAGTTACTTGCCGACCACGTGTTGATAATTTAATGAAAATTAAAATGAGTGTTAGTAATATTGTTAGCTCCACTAGAATTGAAATGCTAACAAAAGACAATTACGACTCATGGTGCATTCAAGCCGAGGCGTTGTTGATAAAAAATGATGGGTGGAATTATGTCAGTGGGAGGACTAAAAAACCCACGCCAGCAGGAGCCACAGCAACAGCCGCAGAACAGGATGCAATAACTCAGTGGATAATTGCTGATAGTAAAGCAAAGGCAGACCTAATACTATCCATCACTCCAAATATCGCCAAAAGAGTTGGTAGATTGGAGACTTCCAGAGGTGTCTGGTTAAAGTTGAAAGAGACTTTTGCTTCAACTGGTCCAATCAGAAAGGCGACTCTATTACATTCTCTAACTCTTTCAAAAATGTCTGAAGCAGATGATGTGTACGACCACCTGAACGCATTTTTTGATACTGTTTCGAAACTTGAGGCAATGGATATAGAGATTAATAATGATCTTTTAACAACGCTGTTGCTTAACAGTTTACCTGACAGCTTTGAGAATTTTTCGGGTAATATGAGATGCAGGGATAAATTACCCGACCCAGAAGAATGTAAAATAAAAATTATTGAAGAATATGAAAGGAAAAGATCCAAGACTAAGAGGGATGAACAAGCTATGCTGGCTGCTAGGAAATATTACTTCAACAAAAAACCCAGTTACTCCAATAATAAGCCGTCTACTCCAAAGGATCACTCAAAGGATCATGGACAAAAAGGAACATCCCATCAAACTTCACAAAATTCAAGGCGTCAACACCGTAGTAATACTCAAGAAAAGGCGAGTTTTAGTGAGTCGTTCCTGGTACAAGATGTTGTATCAGAAAATGTCTTCCAAGCTGGTGCTAAAGAAGGGGCCGTCAGATGGTGTCTGGATAGTGGAAGCACGTCGCATTTATGTAAAGAGAAAAAGATGTTCAAGTCATGGGAGCCAGCTGACCGAGCCAGAGTGAATCTTGCAAGTAATTCATCAGCAGATGTCTGTGCAAAAGGTCGAGTCAACATTCCGGTAACAGACGGACAAATACCAAGGTCAGTAAATTTAGAGAACACATTATTCGTTCCTGATCTGCGTGTAAATTTAATCTCGGTAGCGAAAATCACCAATAAGGGATATGAGGTCATCTTCAAGCAAAACATAGCTGTTGTCAAGGATGAATCTGGTAGTACAAGGCTAATAGCAGACAGAGTCGGTGATCTGTACTTTGTAAGAGAACCAACCGAATCAGTCCATGCAGTTACTAGTGCTTCCAACGAGAAGCAAACCGATTTTCAGACTTGGCACGAGAAGATGGGACATTTAAACGCTAATGACTTACAGTCGATGATAAGAACTGACTGCGTTCGAGGAATTAAACTGAAGAGGATCGAGAAGCTTCCCCCCTGTTCAATTTGCCTAGAAGGAAAATTTACAACTTTACCCTTTCCGAGGAGAACTGACAGAAGTGATGTACCATTGCACCTGATATATTCAGACATTTGTGGACCAATGCGCACCCAATCTAATGGGGGTGGTTCATATTTTGCAACCTTCATAGATGATTATTCAAGATGGTGCGAAGTTTTCATCCTGAAGAAAAAGAGTGACATCTTTGCTGCTTTTCAAGATTATAAACGTTCGGTCGAAAACAAATTTGATTTGAAAATTAAATCGTTCCAGTCTGATAATGCGCGTGAGTATACATCAGCTGAATTCAACAATTTCTTAAAGATCAACGGGATCAAGCGACGTCTGACAGCTCCTTACACGCCTGAGCAGAATGGAGTTGCTGAGCGCAAAAATAGAACACTGGTAGAAATGGCGCGATGTTTGATCCTGCAATCAGGTCTGTCAATGTCATTTTGGGGAGAGGCTATATCTACAGCCAATTACATCAGAAATAGGTGCCCAACTAACACATTATTAGGACGAACACCTTATGAGTATTGGAACAATAAGATACCAAGTGTCCATTATTTCAGAACGTTCGGTGAAGCTGCTTTTGTTCTGAGCAAAGGAGGAAATAAAGATAAATTTGCAGCTAAATCAACCAAAGGAATTTTCGTTGGTTATTCTTTGGAAGCTAAGGCTTACAGAATTTACCTACCTTCAAGTAGAAAAATCACCATCACTAGAGATGTTCGTTTCCTGGGCGAGATGTATTATCAGCGAAATATCAGCGAAGATATTATTTCAACCAATACGAAGTGTGGAAACCTGGAGCTCGTCTCAAATAATGACACAAATGAACTGGATGAGATTGATAAGGAATATACCGAAATTGCTCTGAAGGACGACAATGATGCAACTGACACAACACAGCTAAAACGGGGTCGTGGACGACCAAAGCTAGTGCGCTTAGGAAGCCGTGGTAGGCCTGCGAAGCAATATAATATGGTACCAATCACTTTGATACGAAATACTTCCTCAACAACTTCAGTAATTGATCCAGAAACACCGACGACACCTCATTCGAATACAGAGGCTAACTCTTTAACTTCACCAAATATGCACAACAATCAACTCGTGGATGATGTCTTTCTTGATGCGATAGGCCAAAATCAAGTTAATATTGATCGAACAACTGAGGAAGAGGACGAAGTCATTGCCTATGCATTTAATGCCGAAGTTTGTTTCAAAGATGCCATTAAAGGTTCTGATAGTGATGAATGGAAGAAGGCAATACACGCTGAAATGAAGAGTCTTATAAAAAATAAGGCATGGGAGTTAGTAACTCCTCCTGGAGATAGAAATATTATCGGATGTAGATATGTTCTCACAAATAAAAAGGATCCAAATGGAAATTTGCAGAAGCGGAAGGCACGATTAGTTGCCCAAGGTTTTACCCAAGAGGCTCAAACTGATTATACGGGAACGTTTGCACCTGTTGCCCGTCTTGCCTCAATAAGGATGATACTGGCGCTGGCAGTTCAATACGATATGACGGTTGAACAAGTTGACATAACAACGGCCTTTCTAAATGGTACTCTTGATGAGAAAATATACATGAAAACTCCACCTTTAATGAAGGAGACTCTTGAAGAAATAATAAAAGAGGAGCCAAAACAGAGCGAAATAGCAAGAATGGCTTGTCAAATGGTGAAGAAGATGGACCAGGAGGTTGTATGCTTACTCAAAAGTGCACTGTATGGTCTAAAGCAGGCTGGTCTGCAATGGAATGTGGAGGTAAATAATGTTCTTACTAGACTTGGTTGTAAGAGATCGATGTCCGATCCTTGTATATACTATGCTCGAAGAGGTGAAACAATGTTACTGATATCAGTCTATGTAGACGACTTTTTGATTGCGTCTCAGGATATCAAATGGATCCAGCATATTAAAGATGAATTATCAACGTACTTTGAGGTAAAGGATCTCGGAAGAGCTCAATACTGTCTCGGGCTTGAAATCAATCAGACTCCAGGACTTATTACAATTAAGCAATCTGGTTACATCCGAGAATTGATTAAAAGTTTTAACATGCAAGACAGCAATCCTGTATCGACACCACTGGAGATAGGAGCCAAACTTGGGAAAAGTATAGAAGGAGAAAATTCTAGAGAAGTTCCATACCGTGAACTTATAGGGGCTTTAATGTATGCTGCTGTGGCCACAAGACCAGATATTTCCTATGCAGTGAGTTACTTGGCACAATTTAATCATTGTTATTCCCTGCAACACTGGAAAGCTGCCAAAAGGTTAATAAGGTATCTGATTGGAACTCAAGACTTAGGACTGGAATTTCGAAAGTCATCAGAACTCATCAAGGGCTATGTAGATGCAGACTGGGGTGGATGCTCTGTTGATAGGAAGTCATATACCGGATATGTTTTTACTCTGAATGAAGCTGCAATCAGCTGGAAAGCACAAAAACAGAGGACTGTTGCCCTATCATCGACGGAAGCAGAATATATGGGGCTAACAGAAGCCATTAAGGAAGCTGTGTACTTATCGAATTTCATGAATGAACTTGGAATTAATGAATTGGAGAACATTGTGGTATACAATGATAATCAAGGCGCAAGACTTCTTGCTGAGAATCCAACTTTCCACAACAGGACAAAACATATCGATATTCGATATCACTTCATCAGAAACATTTTACAAAATAGTCGAATTCGGGTTGCCTATCTGAACACCAACGAAATGATTGCTGATGTGTTAACAAAGGCGCTTGCTGGACCAAAACATCACATATTTTGTCATGGCTTAGGATTAAGACAAATAAATTGATGTACTCATTGAGGGGGTGTATAAACAATATTGTTTATATAGTTTACATACAACTCGTACATGGCAAGTCTGTTCAACTGACTAGTATAATATGACTAACTGTGGCATGACTAGTCATTTTTTTAGACTAATATACTTTAATACATTGTCAATTGTAATATGATAGTTAGTAAAGTTGAGAACTGCGTTCAAACAAATAATAATAATAATAATAATAATAATAATAATAATAATAATAATAATAATAATAATAATAATAATAATAATAATAATAATAATAATAATAATAATAATAATAATAATAATAATAATAATAATAATAATAATAATAATAATAATAATAATAATAATAATAATAATAATAATAATAATAATAATAATAATAATAATAATAATAATAATAATAATAATAATAATAATAATAATAATAATAATAATAATAATAATAATAATAATAATAATAATAATAATAATAATAATAATAATAATAATAATAATAATAATAATAATAATAATAATAATAATAATAATAATAATAATAATAATAATAATAATAATAATAATAATAATAATAATAATAATAATAATAATAATAATAATAATAATAATAATAATAATAATAATAATAATAATAATAATAATAATAATAATAATAATAATAATAATAATAATAATAATAATAATAATAATAATAATAATAATAATAATAATAATAATAATAATAATAATAATAATAATAATAATAATAATAATAATAATAATAATAATAATAATAATAATAATAATAATAATAATAATAATAAT